>JAIQCH010000228.1:0-13246 GCA_029691765.1 Entomobrya proxima
AATACATATTATTCTTTCATAATATTCCAAAAACATAGTCCTTGCATAGTTTAAAACAATTTTTTTGTTTCTAAAGAAACTTAATTCCCACTCAAGATTTAAAATGAAAAAAGAAGACATATGTAATCGTGTTGTTTCCATTGTTTTTAGGCATGTATTTTCCCGTCTATGGGATTACTCAAGGGTACTCAAAACCAACGAATCTACCATAAAAGCAGTTAAATATCTTCACCAGCATTTCCACATAACCCACTAAGTCTGCCTATATCACCATGAGTCACTACAGCATTTTGCTGCCTTCTGAATTCCCAAACAGAGGGGAAATGAATAAGCACATTGAGATGCTTAAAATTTTCTGTATCTTATTTGTTTTCATGTCAAATCTGAGTGCAGGCTTTATGTTCAAGAAAACAGAAAACCAGAAACTAGATTATACAAAGTATTACAATATTTTTGATTTGGAGGGTTTTAATGAGTTACAAATGGGTTTGAAAGTGTTGCAGGTAATACAAGTTGAATGCAGCATATATATAGCACTTGGTCAATTTTTACAAACTTATTTTTATGAAAAATTACAAAGTTGTTTAAGAGAAAGTAAGGAAATTTAGTTCCCCGTTTTCAAACCACGTAAAGGTAATAACTATAAATTATGAAATAATCCCGTATTTTTCACAAAAAATCTTCATTCCACCACACGAGCCTTGACAAGCTTTCAAAATCCGATGCGAATTATTTGAGGTATATTTATTTTTTTAAACTTTCTACATCAATTAGTTTAATGGATTTGTAAATATAGTAAATGTAAAATTTGAGCAGTCAAACAACGTTTTTGCAATGCTTCAGCAGCCTTTGGTTTTTTTGGGGGAGGCGAAATAGCGTATTTAAGTAATATATTTTACATAAATAATTTAATGATTAAAATAACTCAATCAAATCATGGAGCTACATGGCTTGAATCTGCAATTATAGAAATAATGTAGTAATTCTTTTAGGTAGTTTGGTAGTTAGCTAATAAAAGAACTCAGCTGGAAAAAAATAGCGCAATTCATTACATCTCTTTTCGCCCCTAGCTACCTTAGTAGCCAGTTCCAAATTGGGGGAAATGAATACCCGGGAGTGTAGTTCGGTCTTTAAAAATCCAAAATGAATTAAACACCTGTTTGGCTAAATAATCCTTTCGACCCTTTAAACAAAAAATCATCCCCAAAATATTTGAAATTCGAAGTAAAGCAAGTTATAGCTAGTTTCCAACAAGCTAACAAACAGAACAGAAAGTGGGGTTGCAAGGAAAGCTGGACGTGGAGAAGGAGTGGATGTAGTGCTGGGCTCATGCATCATGTACATGAAAACTCATGTCATGTATCTTGGTCATGTCATGTCATGCCAAATTACATGACATGACATGAGGGACCCATTACATGACATGAATAGTATTCATCAACTGTGGATGGAATGGAGAAAAATTTGGTGTAAGACTGTAAGTAAGACTGGAAGTGGGGCAGTAGTTAGTGTCAATTGAGCCCAAATAGTGGTTGGCTTTGTAGCAGGAGTGTGGATGGATGGAAACAATGGAAAGGCGCAGGTCCCAGTAAAACAGAAAGTGGAGTGGTGTGCAAAAAGCGACCCCAGCATCAAAGCAAAAGTTAAGGATAAAAGGGTGGCCCACCTCCACGGGCCCGGTCATAACCTCCTCTGTAACCTTAGGGACGTCCCCACTAAACAATTCCACTCCTGGTGGACACTTGGGAAACATTGTTTATAGATCTAGTAAACATAGTTTATAGTTTACATAATCAGATAGTACTTTGCAGACAGTTTCGGCTTGCTCTACTTTTCGTGCTTAACCGTTTTTCGTTAGGAGCACCAATCACCAGTCAGACCTGAATACTGCCAATTCCTACGGGATAGTTGGAATGTTGGCAACTTTGTTGCTACGGGCCAGGCCATCCACCTCCATTTCCTCCGGATCTGTTTTCTCCACTGCCATAAGAACCGATCCTTTTAACCCTACCCGGCTGGACCACCACCCCGGTTATATCCTTCTCCTATTCTTGAAGGAGCACTGGGGGGATTGGGATTGTGTCTTACATTTAACTGCCTCCTAGTCCTCTATCCATTCCGCCATAGATTCCTCCGTCAAAAGGAAATATATTCAGAATATAATAATACTGCTTCGAAAATGTACTCAACAGAAATTTCCCCAAGCATGATCACATCTGCCAACAAGGAAACATTACTCACCCCAGAATTCATTACGGAGCTGCCTGAAGCCTTCCTGACAACTTTCCATTTTCAGACATGTAATTTGACAAAATTCTTGTAAAATATATTAAAACCTGCCAAGAAATTGTGTAAGCCGAACGCCAACATTTGCACAGAACAGCTCGGAAGAGATTTACTTAGCAGTAGATTTCAAGTTTCTCAAAAAGCTAAATCAAGAATGCAAATGCAGACACCGGCTTAACCAAACTTTTAGCTTAAAAGCTTAGATAATGTTAGCGTGGGATTCAAAATGTTCCTTATACTGTACTGTCCAAATGGTGACAATTTTGAAAGAAGGGGAAGAGCCAATTGGGGATCACTCTGAGGGACGACATTGGAGGACGTGGACAGGAGCACTTTCAATTTATTTATTAAATATATCAATATTTATTTATTTTATTTATTTCAATTTTTAAATTAAAGGTGGTTTTCGACTTGATTAGTCGACTGACTTTTAATCCAGCGTCCAGGCAGAATAAAGGAGGACAACTGTATTAAGGCAGATTTAAAAGTCCATTAAGCCATGCGTATGTTTGGAGTGTGCGAGTAGTGATGGCAAAAATCGAAAACTAATCGCGATTAATCGTGATTAAACCGATTTTTGTCCAAACGTTTTATCCAAAAATCGGAAACGGTTTGGTCTGTGAAAAATCGTTTGTAAACGTGTTATACAAAAATCGGATCGGAATCGCGATTTTTACAAATCGTCATTTTATATGTTCGTGGTAAACGAAACCCGAAAAACTAATTGTTATGTAGGTCAGGAACATCATGACAGAACAGATTTACACCAAATATTTGGGAGTATTATGCGTTTTGACTATGTTTTATTGTTTGTAAATCTATTTATTTCAATTTGTCAAGCTTAAAATAGATTTATCGACATAAGTTCTGTGGTTGAAAAAATCGCGATTTTACCGATTAGCAAACGTTTTAAACACTAATCGGATCGGAATCGAAAATGTTTTGGAAAATCGGATCGGTTTTTTCGATTATCCAAACGTTTACATCAAAAATCGGATCGGAAATCGTTTTGGAATCGCGATTAATCGTTTGCCTTCACTATGTGCGAGGAAGGTCAGGAAATTTCGTGACGAAATTAGATGTAGATCAAGCATTTGGGCTGACTTGGTAATTGGCAGTGATCCTGGACGATTTGCACTCCTTTGCACGTGAACCTCCTTGCTTCGAAATACTGACGCCATCTAAGCGACCCGGTCACTAAACCTACCACAACCAAATCTAAGACTAGTGCCAAGACAGATGGACACCATCTAAAAGGGGTTAAACTGTTTTAGCAAAAAATGTCTTAATGATATATTGTTTATGTTGATTGATAAATGTCAATTATATGCACCTGTACTTTTCGTAGTTTTCATGATTTTCGAAACCATGTGATTCCCAAATCCTGTGCTCCCCAATTATTCTAAACATACAAACCCTTTAAATAATTCAAACTTTTACGGATGAGGTATAAAGCAGCATTCATATAATGAATTTTGTATCTTTTCTGTTGAAAGCTGACACTAATTTTTACAGTTTATTAAGTAACCATCAATGTACCATCACCGAACAGAACACAATTTATATTAATAGTATACCCCATCAGGTGTTAGTGCGGTATTTCTGGTGTTCAAATGCAACAAAAACTTTCATACAAATTAGTAAACCTCTTTCAAAACTTTTTCATTAATCTAATTAGTTGTTTTTGTGTCACTAAATTAGTCATCATAGCTGTTGTACACAATCTTCATGCTGGCAAGTAGTAAAAACGATGACTATAAAATTAAGACACTATAAATGCAAATAAAAAAAAGAAATTCAATAAAATTACGTTGAAATAAAACACAGTATGAATAAATTGAACATTTCGCACACACAATAACTTGTAATTCTACGAGGTTCGGTATTCTTATAATTTAGATCCATTGACTCCAAGACGTCCTGAGGTTTCAAGTTACATTAAGAAGATTGACTTGAATCAGAAGTGGCACTATAACCTAATCATAAAAAATAATAAAGCTGACAAAGAATGTATTATTTTATTTTAACAATTGGGACCTTTCTTTTGGTTTTGAATTTTGTGAAAAGTCAAATATGTAGTAAAAACGCACACAATATATCTAACGCGCTACAACAAAGCATTATGTTTCCCTATAAACGATTAGTTTGCTTCATTTTGCAATAAAATGGATGCAACGAAGAATATAATAGTGGAGTAGCAAAAAATTTATGGAAGACCCGTATTCTAAAAAAATGGTATTAAAAGGTCAATAATATGGCCAAAGTTTGATTAGTACGGAACCATGTTTCAATATTCATTAATGAATTCTATCTTCTTAATACGATAGTTCAGCACAAGGAGCACTTGGAATCTCAGCTTCATATGTCATAAGCAAAAGTGGTTTAAAAATGCGGATTGCTGCAAGGATTAAATTAACTCTCTTTTTGTGAAAAAGCTGTATTCCACTAATTGTAAAGCATTTATTTAAGCGTATCGTAAATAATTCTTGATCCAAATGGCTCTAACCACTGAAACAAGGTACATTACAGATGTTCGAGAGAAAATATTTGTAAAACATTCGAATTTTTAAATCTAGTAATGTTTTAAATTTAGTCGGGTTTCCGATTTTATACTGAAGTTTATACTTACTCAGTCAATATTCTGAATTCCCTATACCCGATCTAAACTCGCTTCTAACATCCCTGATACTTTAATAAGAACTTTCTATTAGAAAGAAGCCAGAATATCATTCCCTAACTATCCGACTGCACTGGTTTCGAACTAAATATGTGACTCGTCCACCGACTTTTTCCCCTCCACTTAAAAATATAATTTGTACACAAATCAAGAAATTGTACCAAAATATTGAATTTACAAGCTCTGTTCATATATATAAATTCATTATTAAATAAACTGTTTCCAGAGATGCCGCTAACATACCGTACGTAATCAGAGCTCCATTTGTTGGAAAACATTTATTTTATTTTATTTAAATTTTCCTTAAAATTTAGAAAATGACGTTAACAATCGAATTACTCCTATTCAATTACGAGTTATGCATATTGGACTTGTTTATGAGTTATCTAAAAAAAATGTTTATACCATCAGCACAGCCAAAACATAATATGCTCCCAAATCAGCACAAATGTTTTAAAATCGAAAAAAATTTGTAGTAGAGTTACAGTTATAACTTGTAGAATATCCACATATTCATAATCTTAGAATATTTTCATATTCCTGTAAAACCCAGTTCATGGTCATTATCTGTCTCCAGTAATGTCTGCCAGTCAATTAACCAATTAGACTATCTACTCCTAATGTACACCTTCTTAAACTCTGTACTCTTCTCTGGGTCTTCTCAGACCACATTCAGCTCTCAAGCTAAACACTTAATAAACCTTGTACATAAACAGGCAAAGCTCCCTCGCACCTTCACTCATTCCTCTACCTCATATCACACAAGTTACTCGGTCATCCCAATACATCCCATAACTAATTACTGGTTTTCAGTGCATGTTCAACAAGCTACAATGCTTTTTGTTTTGCCACCATTATGTTCCATTTTCGGTTGATTTTTAATTTTTTAACTTGAATGAATTGCATGACTTTGGCACAAGTGTGATTTTGGCATGCAGAAATTCAAAGGTGAATAAGGAAATTCCCCACAATTTTAGGTTACCTAACGGATATCCTATAAGCTTGTACTTAATTTATCAGGTGTGTTAAGGCTTAAGTATTTTTCACAATAAGATAACAATAACACTTGCAGCAAAACATATTTTTAAACAATCGTTAAACCTATGACAGGTCAGGTCAACTTAAAATCTGTAGATCTCAACACCCTTCTAAAATCTGTAGAACTTTTAACCGTGTGTGATAATTGCTTATGAAAATCATTGGTAGTTAAATGAGAAAGCGTCCGTAGAGATCCCACTGCTCTGTGTTTATAAATATCTCCAATGCTAAATTAATCGTAACATCTGGCAGCAAAGTCGTGCATATTTGATGCAACATGTAACAGAATTTGAATGTCACAGAGTGTTGTGAAACGCTACTAATTAAGAGCAAGTGAATGATCATTGATTGCTTTTACGAATTAGTAAAAAAAATAATTTATTCTTAACTTTGTCAATTTGTTTTATCAAAAGCAATTAATCGGTGTAAGATAGCAGTAGTTTTCCTTATGTTAAATAAAAGCATTAAGAATGGAAATCAAGATATGTTAGTATTTTTCTACAACACGTTTCATAACTTGATGACTCACCGGCTAGCCTAAAGGTATGACTATAGGAATACTACATACTGCGTTGCCACTGGTTGAACAATTTTAGTCTAAAAGTCTAAGCATATATAATGCTACATCCCCTCCACCGAAAAACCATTTGCTGATCAATCTCGGATTTAGTTTCATTTCTGAGTTCTTTTGGAACTAATTAAATGCACGGGTTGTGGAAGAAGAGGTGACTTTCTTTTGACCTCTTGCCTGCAATTCAATTATGACAATGAATGGGAAAACCGGAGTTTTCTCGTGTGGCAAATTGGATTTTATAAAATGTAACCAGCATCTTCAGATATATTGTGTATTGGGGGATTAGAAATGGTTACCGTGAAAAATAGTGGAGAGACAAAGTATAAATATTTGATGTTGACCATTTATTACAGAAAATACGTTTACCATTTCTATTAAAACAAATGTTTTTATTCCAGTATTAATGCTTGATAACTTTCACATATTTTTTTGGTTACGCATTTGTTCATTGTTCGTTTCATGTATTTACATGAACACAATTGATCTCTGCTATTCTACCTAAAATTAAGATTACCTAACCAGAAATTAATCCCACAATCACAAAAGCTCTATTTATGGGATTTCGGCAGATGTCAAAGTCATAGGGACACACCTGTCCATATGATGTCTAGAAATTCGGAGTATAATCACTCAGCAAGTTTTACAATTTCTTCTTATATCTGCATGCTGCTTGTAATTGGAAAAAGGGTAATCCAAGATAGTATTTAATTTGATTACCGAAAAGGTTAACTAGCAAGTCACATTAATGCCTAATGAATATATTTCCATTTTTTGAAGATGTAGCATGTTGCAATATTTATATTTATTAGAAAAAGTGCAGAGGACATTTCCCATCTATCACATAATTAGCAATCACCAAGTCCACAAAAAACCAAGCGTTTCTGAAACGTTACAAAAATTGTTGAATTGTGATTCTTGGGTACATCAGAAAAACGTTTCCAATTTATTTATTTATTAAGGGACAAGTACGCATTAGGCGGTTTATGCATATACTGGCAATATTCGGATATATATTGTTCATATACCACATTCCCCTGGAGCATTTAACATGGGATATTTGAAAAGAATCAATGATACTTCCTCCACTTTCACTAAAAAATCAACCATTCCGGAATCGTAAAGCACTGAAGCAACGGCTTTCCAGTGAATGTCTAACAAGCTACCTGTCCAATTTACTTCGCAACTCCATTGTTGGTTCATTTTGGAGCTAAATGAATTGATGATAGAGCTTATGTAGTAGTTCAATCTGGAAGAGGACAAAGAGGTTATCGAGCTAGAGATCATATTGGAGGGTATGATACATATTAAATAGGCCAAAAGTAGAATTGCTGGTTCTATTTTTCTTTTGTTTCCCATGTGTCCTTCGAAAATGGGTTTTATATATAGCATTCTACTTTATCTTAAAGCCAGAAGAGCCCGTAGTATTCCTCCAAAAACTCGATTAATGGAAACAAATCGTATAATTCCTTTAATGACACGCACTATAACATATGGAGTAAGAATTATGTGATATGACCATGACATGATTTTCTATCAATTTATTATTACATTTTCCATACTACGAACGTGTTTCCAAGAACTACGAGCAAGCATTGTTATAGCAAAGTAAAGCCAACAAAACTTTTATAAGGAAAACCAAAATGATTTTTAGCGTGTAAGGTACTACCTAGTGGTGTCATAAAAAGTGTCCTCTAAACAAGATCAATTTTCTAGCTTTGTATTTATTGTTGCGCCATAAAATTTTACAAGGAGTTGCACAAGTACCATAAGTTTGAGAAAATATAATTAAACCTCAAAGTGTCCCCCTCTTGCTTTCACACACGCCTAAAGTCTTTCACGCCAATCCATTGTTGCGGCACGCGCCGTCTCCTGGGGGAAAAGTGACCATTCCTTAAGCAGGGATTTTTTGAGGGACTTCAAACTTGTGTGGGGAGTAGCGCAGACTTTAGCCTTCAACTTCGCCCAGATAGAGTAGTAAAGTGGGTTGAGGTCTGGGGAACACGCGGGTCATTCCTCAGTGGAAATGAAATCCGGAATTTCGTCCCTTAGCCACTTCTGAACAATATTAGCCTTAGGAGCTGGAGCTGAGTCTTGCTGGAAAGTCCAATGGCCACCGTTGAAAAGCGTACTAGTAGGGGACTTTACTGGGGAATCAGTATGTTGCTCAAAAATTTCCTTGCACTGACTTTTACCCCTTTCTCAAAAAAGTGCAGGTCAGTCTTGCCGTACCACGATAGCCCGGCCCAAACCATTACATTTCCAGGATGATGAGTCCTCTAAACTCGCCGCTTTGTCTGGGGGATCCTAGATGATGACGGAGCATAAACCCGGTCGTTTTGCTTGTTGAAGGAAGCTTCAACTGTAAAAATTTTCTCATCAGTGAAAAGAATAGTTTTTACACTTTCACTCCCGTGCCGGCGTAACAGACTTTTGCTTCTTTCTAGTCTTCTTTTCTTCTGGTCAACGGTCAGTAAGTGACAAGTAGATTTTTTTAAAGCCTTGAGTCCCAGGTCATGTTTTAAGGCGCGGTTTATAGTCTTCTTTGACGTATTCAGTTGTATAGCCAATTTTTACTGAGATCGGCAGGGATTTTGCCGAATCCGTTCTAGTAACACCTTAATCATGGCAGGAGTGCGACCTGTGTGTAGACGTTCCGGACTTTTACGTTTTTTGATGCCGCTAGTATCAAGGTATCGCTTCACAGTCCGATGGATGAGTCGCCTTTCGATTCCCGACGATTTCAAAGCTTTAAAAATTTCCCCATTGGTTTTTCCATGGCGATGATGGTGAAGAATCGCCGCACGCTTTAAATACACCTCTGTTAATCTTATATAAAAAAAACCTACGAAGTCAGCTGATTGTTTACCTATAGTTTAAACTTTCCTCTTTAAAATGAGCTATGACTTACCTTTTTCCGTTCATTATGATTAACACAGCAACTACTTAAATATAGAGGACACTTTTTATGACACCACTAGTAGGTATTATGCGTGTTTTACTACCTATTCCACTTTTAAAAGAATCGATGAAAGAATGGAATGGTTAAAACAACGAATGCACTTCTTGTTAGTTTTCATGCCACTGATGATTCAAATCCTAACTTCACCCAATAAGCCACTCTAACATTATTTCATTCTATCTGCGGATCGAGTGATTCCAAACTCGTAAAATTACAAGTTATTTGGTGTGTAAACTGCTCAAGTTATTTCTACTGTCTTGTGTTTCAAAGCAAGATAAACTAATCTCTTTTTATTTACATGGTAATTTGTTAATGTTTTCTAGTTTCTTTGTTAAACATTGGATGGGAGAAATGTAGATTGGAAACATAAATTTCGAACAGCGACAGAGATTTTATTGTGCATTGAGTATACAATTGCCCTGTATATTTCAAAATATTTCACAATAGGATCCCATAACACAAAATCTGCGATATTATATCATGTTTGGTCTTATGCCTATTTACTGAAAAACGAAAGCGCGTCAAAAATTACTTAACAAAAACTGGAGTGCAGCTGTAGCATGAAAGTCAAATAGTCAAAACGAGAGATTATGCCACTTGAAAGTTTTAAATAATTAAATTTCAGCAAAATATTGAAACAGATATTTTGAGCTATCTACTTTCCTACTTACTGGTAAACATAAAATTATTAATGACGAATGCGATATGCATTATTGCTGCGGGTAATAAAACGCATTTAAAAAAATTGTATGTTAAAGCTATTAATTGCTGTCATAACTTATAAACGCAGAAACATGTAATTTGACGGTGTCAATCCCAAACCAGTTTAGTTAATGTTAACATACAATACATACTTCATATTTTAAAGTCAAAAGTAGTTCAAGTTTGTTCTATGTCTTGAACTAACTATGAAAGGATTTTGTTAAATCTTGCAGTAATACCCAGAAACATGAAACCGATACAAGCAAGCTATCGTGCAGCTTATCTAAACCCAAACGGTATTTTTAACACAAGGTCATTTGAAACAAAAGAAAGTCAAGGATTAAAAAAACTCCCGGGGAGTTACTCCCCTAAATACGTGCATAAAGTTCGACTACCCCATTTAATGTGATTTTGTTAGCATGATTGTTCTTGTATATTGTATTCATGCAAGGTTGAACTCACTAAGCTCAGTTTCTGAGTATTTTTTGATAAAGCGAAAGAATTTACAAGGGCTTAAAAGTATAAAAATAATATGCCGTCAACTCAAATTTTCCTGACTATTGTCAAAGGGTTAAAAATAATAATCTTATTAACTACGGTATGGAAAGGTATTTAAGAGGTACCTTAAACTATGGGTGAATAGGTTCTTGCTTAATAATGCTAACAAATAATGCTGGCAAGCATACAGGATTAAATAAAGTCAGTTTACGAAAGCTGTCCGTGGTTTTACGCTTTAGCTACAGTTTTGGTGCATGCATCCTTTTGGAATAATACTTAAATCCATCCAACTGCTCTTTATATTGTTCTTAGTACAGTTTCGTTTGTTTGCATGACACTGTCAGAAGCCTTCGAAGTTTTATTGAACGGGTTGTCCAATAAAGTTGCCAGAAAGATTCTTGGCAAGAAATAATTTCACAAATTTTTAGAGTGAGTTGAGAGTTCATAATGTATTGCTTTATGCCCAACAACAAATAAAATTACTGTATTACGTGCCAACTACAACGAGTCAAGATGCCTACTATCAGGTGTAAAATTTGTGAACGTGTATCCAAATCCATGGACAATCTCACTATTCATATGAGAGTCCATACAGGTGAGAAGCCGTACCAATGTGATAAATGCAATAAAACATTTTCAATGGTATCTAGTCGAACTAGACACATTAAAGGTGTTCATGAGCAGCAAAAACCTTATAAATGTGAGAAGTGTAGCAAATGTTTTGCAGAGAAACCAAATTTACGGAAGCACGTTAAAGCAGTTCATGAAAAACAGAAACCCTACAAATGTGACCAGTGCAATGAATCATTCTCGGTAAAAGGTTCTCTACATCGACACGTCAAAGCTGTTCACGAGATGTTGAAGCCGTTTAAATGTGTTCAATGCAACAAGTGCTTTACAAGAAATAGGCAATTAAATGTGCACATCAATGGATTTCACCAAAGGCAAAAACCATACAAATGTAATCTGTGTGATAAAACCTTTGCAGAAAAAGGAAACTTGCAAAGACACAGTAAAAATGTTCATCAGAGTCAAAAACCATTTCCATGTGTTTTCTGTAGCAAACAGTTCGCAGCAAAGGACAACCTAATTGAGCATACCTGGTTCCACATCGGCGAAAAACCTTTCAGCTGTGCACTTTGCAGTGCATCTTTTACTAGTGGTTCACGTATGAAAACTCATATGCGAACTCATACAGGAGAAAAACCATACCGTTGCAATGTTTGTGAGAGGCGATTTAATACTAAAAACAACTTAAGACAGCATCAAAGCACTATGCATGGTACGGTCTTTTTGTAATAAATTTTGCTTCTGGTTTAATTGTGTTCATGTACAATGTAATAATTTTGTTAACAATATTTTGCAGAGGGAAGTGTTAAAACCTTCTCCTGTCTGTTCTGCATATCTAGTTTTCGTACACGGCATGAACTACACCAGCACATTTACTCCCATACCATGGAAAAGCCGTTCAGTTGCAGTTTTTGTTTGGATTGCTTTTCTTCATCCAGCAACCTCACGGCTCATGTAAAGAAGGTGCATCTGGATCCATAAAATCATTGGTGATAAACGGGCAGCAAGCCATTTAACACTGCCGGTGTACTGAAGTATCACTGCACATTTGGTGGGAGAAACTTTTACACTGTAACACAAACGAAAAGGAATTTGGTTATTGTGTAAATAATATATTTAGTTATTCAAGAATTCTACGAATTTACATAAATTAGAACGCAAATTGTAGGAAAACTGAGTAATCTTTTGACGGTAATTTGGGCGGGAGTTCCGACTTATTCGGTGGTAGATTTTTTTAAAACTTTATTTTTATGAAAAAGACGCACCACCTTGTAACTTTTTACATTTAAGTAAATTTGTGTAATAAATTAAATTAGGAGCTCATTTTGTAGCTCGCTTAACATAACATATTGTATATACAATAAAAAATAGTTTTCAAAACGTAGGTCAAATAATTTGACTCAAATTATTTCTTTAAAAATGCGTATTTCTAAGGTAAAATGTGCCAAAAAAAGTTTTAAGAAAAATTTATAAACAAATAAAGACTACTCATAAAAAGCAAAAACATCCGAAAAGTATCCGACCGTAACACATTTCATGACTTACGAGCTGATTACATATACTCATCATTAACATTTTCTGTTAAAATTGCAAAAAACCTTTACCCAAGGTTTTGTTTTGCTGCCATGGGCTCCGGAGCGAGATTTTCCCAGGGTGGGACAAGAATCAATGCTTAACAAGTAACATAGTGACATTACTACAATAAAATGTACACAATGTTGTATTTGGTACTCTCCTTGAAGTAAAAATTTATTTTAAAAATCAGGAATTATTTGGCCAACCCTGGTAATTATGTTGCTGTTCCGACTTCAATATTATAACATCTTCAATATCCAACCTAACAAGTTCCCATTGATAAATATTTATTATGGTTAGGTGGTTAAGTGTCTTAGTAAGTTTTTGTGCGTACCCAAATTAATAACTTGCTTCAAACTTTTCTTTA
>JAIQCH010000229.1:0-13166 GCA_029691765.1 Entomobrya proxima
AGAGGGTTTTCCCGTTTCCGTCCCGTCAACAACAACAACCCAAGCTTACGCAGGCTACGTATCGTCATAAAAAACAGTATAAAAAATCAGACAAAGACAAATGAAACAAAGATACATGTTTACCTTTGACAATGTCATCAACCACCAAAATCAATGGCTTGCGAAGTAGTATGTGTTCGTATAAGAGGTTTTCATATATTTATCGTATTTTTCAGCATGTACTTGAGACTCCAGAAGCGGTTCTTGAGATTTGAAATACTATATAGTCTATTCATAGATATAAACTGTTTTGTGCACCACAGAAAATACGAATTGAATGGTACGAGTGCAAATATGTATAGGAAATAGACAGGTTATTCTACGAGCTGCGATTCTACGTAACCTACTCATTTTCTCTTTACGATTTTCTGGAAATGAAGTACGTTACAAGAAATAATATAATAGCATGACTGAACAAAAGACGACTTTCTGAGTGTTACTGCTGAAGATGAGACGTAAATAAGAACGAGGCTAAAGTAGTCTGAAAGGTTTTCTTTTCACATGAGGATTTTTGCAGCCTTTTATAAAAAATGATTCCATTTCCATTACTGAGATATAGAATGAAACCGGCCATTATGATGGCGATGATTATAAAAGCATATTTCCTTTGGTTACGACACCCGATTCCATAATATATTGACCATAATAACTTTTTCTTTTGATTCACTGCTACTTATTAGTTATCAAAACGATGCGACTAGCTTTGCAAGACGCAAGAAAAGACACGATAAATCAATGGTTTTTCAAGTCATAGATATCTTGAGATATTTTTATGCCTCATGTGATGTGCAATTGATTAATGTATTCACTATTTCCTAGTACATGGTATCTGAGTACATATTACAATGTACGCTTGTTACATAATATTTACTTTTGATGTCATCTTATATTATTGTGAAAACGATGGTAGTATGAAAGTAGTGTCAGCGGTAGTGCTTTAGAATAAAAGATAACGAAATAGAGCCAAAAACAACAATGTGTTTTGGAAAACAGTCCAGAAAACGCTAACAAAAACGTCACGCTGTGAGTGTGGATGGACATTATTTGAGCACAGAGTGTCTGTGAGTTTATGTCTACTTTTCACTTAAAGGGATGTTGTTATACTAATCATATTATTTCCTGATAAAAAGACTATATACCTGCTACAAAGCACAGTAAAAACATCACATGCACAGAGCAACTCGGCAACATTGACAAATGATCTAAAAAGTTGTCTATTGACGATCATTGTTCATTCGTCCCTCACATTTGGTGCACTTATCTTGATTGATGAAAGCAAGTGGCATGGTTCCGCAAAGATTTTCGATTCATTCGGAAAATAGCATGCTTATGTAGTCCATATAGGATGTTCAGTCGGACAAACTTGGAAACTTAATTTCTCCTATTCTCAATGGATTCGTGTCAAGGTATATGCCGGAAATGGCCAGTAAAAAAGAATGAATCATAAGTATTGATCGATTATTTGTCATATCATCAATATGGTGTGATAAAATTACGAATGCGTTGTAACCACGTTGAGAAAATATCTGCCATGATTACAACTTTTACTATTTTACATGTAAAACTCTATAATATTTGTTTTCAAAAATGTACAAATGCCTTTGTAATATACAGATATTTGGGTTTTACTGTAATCGAACAATATTGCAAGGGTTGCAGGTATTGATTCATTGATTACTTTTACTTGAATGCTTAATTTTATCGAACTGATTCTCGTGATCTTTCTTTCTCTCATGTTCTGAGAAGTCATAGAAAGCTAAAGCCGACCTTTCTAAATTGTTTATAACGAGGAGTCTTTGATTTTCCCTGCTTAGTAGAATAGGACAATCAGTATCATATGAAAAGACCGCAGTTGAATGGAGCAAAGAGGTATCTGTTTCCGTTTTTGGTTTCCACTTGCCTTTTGTGTAAAAAGATTTTTACGCTTGACCGCTGCTGCAATCTGTACAGTTAATGGTAAGCGCAAAGGTTGAACATAATATGTTAGTGCTCACAAGAATCCAAGTAGTTATGTTTGGAGTACGCTGTAGCGGAAGTGACCATAGCACGAAAGGCATTGTAAGATTTCTCTTTTTCCGTAGCTAAAAATTAATCCCTTTGGTAAATCTTTGATGGGCTGATAAGAGCCCGTTGTGCAGTAAGCGCAGATGAGTCAAAACAAGAAAAACCTGAACATTGAACTGTAAGACAAGTAACAAGTAATAAGCATACTGTAAAATGTTTGTAAAAACTGGGGAAGGTGAAGGTAAAAGTGAAAGTTGCATTTTCTCTGTTGAAGGCTATTGCAGTTGTAGTTCGTAAAAATTACACGTTCATGTTGGCAATGACTATTTCTACGTAAAACCTTACCTTACGTTTGTTGTATCAGAAAATAGAGGTTTACAAACATAAATGCGGATTTTCTTTAAAAGCATAGTAGAATTGTACACCATAGGAAAAATTACGAAAGCATGCCACTTTCATGCGACTTTCACTTACCAAGATTTGCGCATTGAATGCGACAAATTGAACCTGACACCGTGACACAATGTCACGTACACAGTTATCATGTGTGTATAGTGCACCTTCTGAGTTTTAATGTGTAAAATATTAACAAGGGAAATTTGTTGCAAGCAAATGGAAATGAAGCATATTATCATGTGACATGATTCATGTCTGGAAGGAAAATCGACTACTTTGCGCTGATTTATCTAGTTCTTATATGCTTTTCCCGACAAATTGTGACGTCTGGCATATGTAATCGATCAACCTGTTTGTTATATTATCTTCAACCTGAAAGGAATATGTATCCAATTGAAGAATAAAAAAACAAGTCTTCATCTCTGCCATATACATATTTACCATACCATTAGTGAATATCCAACAAGAAGACTTATTATAATACCTTACCTTCCATCAATATGTATAAATAATTCCCTTTGAAGACACGTTCTTGACGTCTTTTGAAATTTGAGTATTTTATTATTCGCTTTCATCTGATTATCAGGTTTTGTTAATGCTGTAATACAGCAGCTATATACACATGGATAAATGTTTGAAATATCTGTGTACCTTCGTAACTGCCTGAAATTGAAATGTTACATGAAATTGTGATAGAAATACAATATACTTTTACAAATAAAAGTTGCAAATATCATACGCTACAATACTCTTGCATACGAAACTAATATATTGCTGATATATTATTATCATGCGAATAAAAATTACCAGAATATGCCAAGCCCTTTTGAATTGTGACAAAAATGTAATCTGAGCCCGAAGCTTATTCCCAAAGGCTGGAAGGCATGCAGATTAACCACGCTTAAGCCAATACTTCAGAATTCGGTATAATAATAAGCTGATCAGTATAGAAATAAAATTTCATTCAGCTCTAGCCGCCCCCGCAAAAGAAGGTACAGGTGCAAAAATAATTTTGGGAAAATTCGATTTACTTTTTTACATGTTACCGATCCTGTGACTATTCAAATAAAGAAGATTGTTATCCCAAAATAGTCTATCAAATTCGGCTCCTTACAAGTATAAAGTTGAAATCAAGCAAAAGTTCTGAGCTTGATATTTTAAAGAGGCTTAGGTTAGTTCACAGTAAAACATGTTTCAGGATCATTCATTTTAAAACTATATGCTTGACTTTCAGAAAATTATTGTAAAATTCAGAGAAGAAACAGGCCGTTACCAAAGAGCAAACACCGTATCAATTTAGCATTTCATAATTTATCATCAGAGAAAGACTAATGTCACATGAGTGACAATATGCGAGTATGAAATTTTGTTCAAGTACTTTAAGTTTGAGAATTCACAAGAGGATTTAATATAAAGTATGTACTAGAGTGAGAATGCCTGCTTGAGTGCCATTTCCGAATCTTCGTTCAAGTAGAATTTAGAAGGACTATAGTTGAACTTGAAACATTGAAATGTAGAAACTTTCAACTAATTTTGCTATAATGACGTAAGTACATACGTGTATTAAGATAGTGTCTGGGCCTACGAAAACAAAGTAAAGTACCACATCTGTGCTGCAGAGACCCTGCACCATACTCAGATCATGATTTTAGTTAGAACTATGAACTAGTGAAAAGGAACATCTTGAAGTTGCAAGTTACGGGCACACAGTACGACAGAGTTATTGCACACAGCCATTTTGAATGAACTTTCTCCACAGTAGTGGATTTTCTCTTTAACTTGGACACATTGATGATTCTTATGTTTGGTTAGTGTGCGGTAGTTTATGACATGACTTATCCAAACCATAAATTTTTGTGCGTTTACAGGTTTACAGTCAACGCGAAAAAGAGAAATGAAAACTTTATGAAAACTTCTATTTGTCGGTCTGTCTCATGTCTGGTGAGCATGTAAGGGTGTCTCGCATTATACTCACGATATTTTATTCTATGGTTGCTACAACAGAAATATAGCTATTCATTTTGTCAATTGGTGTAATTTTCTCAATTTTGAAATGGCACACTGTGAAGCATATCAAGCATCAATTTAAAAGAGCCTGTGAATGCCCAGCTGCGTATTTATTTTTAGATTGGATACTGCCACGCGGGGATGACGACATTATAAGAAAGTAAATAAATATAAAGCAGTCATTCACGTCGAAAGAAATAGACGAGTTCGTGGAAACATCACCGGCGTGTGTACATTCTTTGAACGAAAAATAAAATGGTATCCACACTTCCACGACTTCCACTCATGAGCTTACGACACGTCTCAATTGTGAGTTTGTTAGGCTTGTATGTACTTTAAGTATATATCGTTTCCACTATTATTTTAAAAATTGAAATTTCACTGCGTCGTCACCCCTTCTCGTCGTCAAACAAATGACAAAATTCGAGCAAGGAGACAACACACAGCCAACAGTACTAGTCGTCTTGTGTAAACAAATTGAGATAAAGGGTGAAATGGTAGCTCGCGAACCACCGTATTGTAGCATTGTACACACGGCTTCTGAAATGTTGAAAGATAAGTGCTCTTATTATATACTAAGAAAATGCCACGTAAGGGTGTGCGGAAATAGGTTGTTTTTACTTATGGCCTCGTTTACGTACATGTGCTCAAACTCCATGAATAAGAAACTGCTAGCTGGTTTCATGAAATACGAAAACTCCTAATCCTGAGAATGACAAATTCTGTTTTTAAATGCATGACATGTGTGTTTCCAATGGCAGAAAGAAAGTAAGGGAACGAAAATGGTATAGCATTTTTTCTTGAAAATATAAATCCGATGGAAATTTTTTCCCAGTTGGCATTTGCGGCTTATCCTTTACATAGGAATGGAAAACCAAGTAGCTATAAAAATCATTACATGGAAGCTTTACGTAACGAATTGTTATTCGAGTTATTGCGCCCGCTCGAGTAGAATTTCTTGGTATACTGGAGCATCCCAATGCCTTTGTTTTCTCTTGTACGGTACACATGAGATGGTAATATCGTTTTGCAAAGTGCGTCTGTCTGTATAATAAATATTGCAGTATGCAACAGAGGTAGGGAAATGTATTTTGAAACGAATGAAATCAGGGCACAGATAAAAAGTCCTGTATCAGGTAAAGCACATTAGATATAAGGTATGATATAAAATATAAAAAGCAAACGCCGGAAACAGACACTACTGCTGCCTTGTTGGGTGAGAGGAAGTTGAATTCGATTTCCTGAAAAGAAAAGGTCTCGATTGAGAGTCAATACAAGTTTTATGACATGCGCTTGTTTGGTACGACTCTCTGGAGTGTTGAGGAATTCTGTTTATATCGAATCCTTTCCATTTAAATCTGCTTTTCAATAAAGACAACTTGCAAAAATGTTGTTTGATGTTTGATTTCCTAGTAGTATTTTCTATTTTCCCTAAACCATGTCCTGTCAATATGGTGGTGGTTTCATAGGAAATTAGACACTTTACAAATAAAATTCTTCTTTATATTTACCGCATCATATATATCCCATGTAAAATTTGACTGCACTAAAACTGTAGCAAGGCTTTATTTGATTTTCTACGTTCAACTAAACCGTAAACGCTATGCCCTAAATTTCTGCAATATTCTCAGATTATCGTCATCACCATAGTAGTTCCTTTTGTTGTAATGCAATCATGCACAAATACCTAATTTATTACTGTTTTCTCTTTGCAGGGTTACTTCTTTCTTTTTACATGGATAACTGGAGCATGGACGATCGAGAAGCTTCAACCGTTATTTTCCTCTGAAGACGAATATGACGATGGTAACCATCCCAGTCGCAACAGCTTCGACGCTGAAGATGGCTTCGATACAGAAAATGCTTCTCTCATTGAACAACATCAACAACGACACCGACAACGGGGGCAACATGTACTGGGAAGTGTTTCCTCTGTCACTTCAGTCCCCTCTTCACCAGCTTCCTCCTCAAACACTGAAGAAGGAAATGAGAGTGGTTTGTTAGATAATAACAGTACGAATAGAATGTCAGAATCCTCCAACAACCACAACACACATCACATGCAACAACTGGAAGAGGACCGAGAGAATAATAGTGTGTCCATACTGAGGCTCATATTATTCAGTGATACTTACTCGATGGGTAAATGCCTTTGTTCATTTTTAAAACTCAACATTACAAGATTTTGAATGCGACATTCCCCAGAACCAAACCAATCCACACCAGTAACTTTGCTAAATAGATGATTTCACACCAAATATTGTCGGACAGTTCAATAGTCAGTTTGCTGATATTCTGGCATTTCATTTGATTCATTTGCAGCGTAAGGTTGAACATATCAACTTGTATTAAAAGTTCCTAGAATATCCTACAAGTTTGTACAAGCTCTTAGGCAATGTTTGAAATATCTCATTGATTTGAAGATAAGTGCTTTCAAAAAAATACAAACTTTGGTGTATTTGTCAAAATTTAGATGACATCAAAGCATCTTCATGCTAACTGACAGACCAAGCATTATTATTCACACTTTTTTCCTGTCACAATCCATATCATATGAGTATTACATTACTGTAACAAAAGCGAAATGTTATTCTAAAAGGAATTTTGGGATTTTGCGACATACATAAACCTTGAGAGGTGTAAGCTTACATAAAGTACTTTACTTGCAGTCATAAAATCATCCCTTCCCACTGACAGCTTGCCACTTGCCAGTCGAATGATTTGATGAAGGAGGAAAAGCAATTTAAAATACAATTTGCCGACAGGAAGTGAGAGATATAGTTAGGTACACTAGTATGCGGTTTTCTCCGGTAAATATATGATAGGTTGTCGAATACACTTTTATCTGGTCTTCAGAGAATACTATACACATAATGCATCAATATCTAGATTCCGGGCATTAGCATGTTATGTAAAAATAAATCCAAATTGACTTTTGTAAGTCATGTCAGGAATTTGCTTTCTCTGCTAATCCGTGATGACATCAGCTTCAGCTGCCGGAACCAAGGAAAAAATATAGAGTTCTGCTTTTTGCTTTAGGTTTCATGATAGCTTAGTTTTTAATGCTTCCTTCCCCAACAAACCACCCATCAGAATAAACAGTTTTACCTGACCAAATAATACCATATACAGTTTTATGTCAATTGTGTCAACAAACATGAATTTTGTTTTCTGTATGACAATTCTCGTAGTGCAAACAGTGAACCTAGTTCTGGACTTCTTGTGCGAAGTTGCTGGAGTGTACGCGTCGATTCTACTAATTCGTGGACTACAGCAGGTACCTCACCCACACACTTTCACATCATTATCATCGAGTATATATGCTATGAGTTGTATCGAGTATAGTATGGCTAAAATTTTGTGGTTTGGATTGTCACAATTTGTTACTCCTTAACTAGTATGTATAGTATATTTTATATATATATATATAGTTTGTATATTTACTCGGTATATAGTCTGCGTCAATGAACCAAAGTACCCTGGTACCCACATCTACTAGAGTTGTTTAATGTTTATTTATGATTAATTTGCAGGAAAAGAAGAGCTGGTTTTGGCCATGGATGATTGTTATACCGACTCATATTGTCATCGATGCTGTCACAATGGGAGGCATCATGGTAATCCCATTTTTTTATGAATATGCACTATACCAATATGTAAAACGCAAAAATACTGGAAACGAAATTGGTATTCATTCACTGAAAATCTGTTAAAGATTCAAAAGACTCCAAACGAAAATCGGCTTAGATGGAAAATGCAAATACAATTCATAATATGAAAATGATATTTTTATAATGGAACTGATAAACGAATTTTTGGTATTTTATGACGATGGAAATTCAACAGATGGAATATTTTCTGGAGCCAATGGCAACTCCTCTGTCTCTGGTACTAGTGACGGTGGCAGTTGATGTGACACTCAACTCGATAAACGTAAGTTTTTTCTCTCCTGTTGTTCACGCTTTCATGCATTTTATTTCATCGTCAGAAATTTTATGCCGGTACACCATGATTATGTTTGTAATAAAATGGTTGATGGTGATAACATAATAAATCAAATTGTAACTGCTTTCTTACCTTTCTCAATGCTTCTCAAAGTTTTATGTTTATTGGTAGTTGGTAGTAAAACTTGTCACAAGGAAATTTCAGATATCTCCGTTTAATTGTAATGTATAGAATACAGTAGTATTGTCGATTAGGTATTATGTATGATACTAATGCTTATATATAGAAACACAATTTTTTCCAAACACACATCACCCCACTTTTACAAAACGATCAACTACAAGAATTTAGGATTCGACAGCTTCGGACATAGAATTCTTAATATGTAGTCCGAAAAAACATTTATTATTTATAGGTATTTGCTTGATAACATGAAAATGGCAACTTCTTTCCGAGAATTCAACTTGGTAGTGCAGCACTTGAACTTAGGATTAGGATTATAGAAGATGACAATCTACTGTAGGTATATATGCTATCGTTCAAATACATATAATGGTTTCTTAACATGATCTTGAGTATCCTCACTCCCCTTTACACCACGGCATATACGACAGCTATAACAACTTTAGTTTTTAAATGCTTTCTATCTCTGGTTTTACTCACTACTGACATGCATCACTAGATCGTCATCATCGACTTTACCTTTATGAATACGAGCTGCTGCTGCGTCAGCACACAAGCCTGTTGCTGAATTTCAAATGTGTTCATTGTTCATTAATAAAAAAATATTTGCCAAAAACACGACGTAGTGAAGTTGAACATGCACCTGTGCTAAGATAAGTTATGGACTTAGCTGTTGAGTTTGTGGCCGCTGGTTTCAACCTGAATAAAACAAAATGCTTTTAAGCAATTTTAATCAACGAATTGGGCTGAGTGATAATGAATATACGTTTCGACAACAGCAAGGGCAAGACTTACATTATATTTGACTTTCACAAACAATTATTTTGAAATCTGGACAAACATATTTACATAGCGAAATCATAGTATGCTGAAGATTTTCAGATGTACAATAAGACGCTATAAATGCATTTCAGTTGTAAAATACCGGAGTATGTAATTTTGAACTTTATCAAGAACGCAAAGTTGGTCCAGGCATCTGCCATTATACCAACTTTTCTAAAAAATTCCTGGGTTTTAGAAGATTCCCTTATAGATTAGTACTTGTTTCTGACATATAGTCGAGTTGTAAAATGCATGAAAATACAAAAGCTATCCAACTAGAATTTGTATTTATCAAATTCTTCGTTTATTTCAACAATATGCAATACACGCAACCATTTTTGTGATGTATTTTGCAAGGCTTCTAAAAGCTGTACATAATTTTAAGGACAACATTTTCCTATATTGTTTTGAATGCTCGCCTTTTCTACAATGTTACGGTAGTCGTTGCTGGATGCTGATGTTAAGCTACCTAACTGGCTACAGCTAGGTTTTGGTAACGCTGACGACCATAATAATGAAGCACGATTCACACGATTGTTTGCAAAAATATTTTGTATTATGTATACAGTAGACGATAGTTTCTTGCCCTCTCTCTCCTCAACTCATCATTCATTCACAACCACAACAAGACAAGTTTTATCTGTTTTCGTTTTTTCATTAGCGAGCTGTATTATTGCACATTTTACCACACCGTTGTTATGTCTATGAAGTTGAATAATAGATTCAGTTCTCTGATTGCTGGAGGCTTTTGTATGTCAGTTTATGATGTATAATTGTGTGATGATGCTCACACACTACATTGCGATAGTATTAGGGAAAGTTTACACTTCATGTACCAATGATATGATAATACGTTAGTTACCCATATGAAAACCATGACATTGATGGGTACGTTTTCATTTATATTATATTTTTACTTCTTTGCCATGTGCAAAGAATAAAAAAAGAGTATGCCTTTCATTTGACATTGGTGATGTGTTCACATTTGCGGATTTTGACAATAAGTATGAACATTTTAATTCCAAAGCCATTCCAAATTTATAAAATCAGACAGTGTTACCAGGCCTTCAAAAAATCATCCAGCTTTTAGCTGTGGCTGACAAGAATTAACTTACGCAAATTAGCAAAAGGAATTTCATACTATGACATTATATGCACGTGCATACTCACGGGTATAGCTGCAAAAGACAAACAAGAGAAAGTAGACTTTATTTTTAGATTGAAACATGCTTACATAATGAAATCGGTTGGTTAGTGTTATGATACGATACATAACGGCTACAATACAGCGCGCTGATAAAAATAATATTATTGCCATGCTCATGTTTACTTTTAGGCATACGGGCTAATCTGCGTAATCTCCCAGTACCAGGAATACAAACAAGGGAGAGGTACAGCAGCTTACGTGGAATTCATTTCGGTAAGTTAAGTAAGAACTTGTTTTAGAGTTTTTGTGTAAAAACATGAGATGAGAATGAGAAAGCCTAATTTTGTTTGCACAAAGACAAAAATGTCGATCATGTTAAAAATCTCTGCAGGTGATAGACAATCCTTAATTAAGTGATCGTTTGTTCACTGTGGAAGATTAATGATTAGTTCAATTAGTTGCGTCACATTCTACTGGTCTTTCGTGAATCTGATATAATATTTAAGTTTAAGATGTGGCTATGAAAGAAATGTCTATATGTGAATGCAGAAAAACAATTAAACAATAAAATGATTACAAAAACGAATAAAACGCTGAATGATTGGAATGATTAATCAATTTGTACTGTTTAATTTATTTAAAATTCGCAAATATTGAGCAAAGCTTGCCACAAACAGACTGTTCATCTATTACCATAAACTATTGAATTTAACAATGTCCTCCGAGAATGTCATGTTTCAATGTAAAAACTGTTTTGTTTGAAAATTTTACAGCAAACACCAACAATTCTTTTGGAAACAGCAAACAGCACAAAAACCGTTCTCAACAAACCTCTGACAATTCCTCAGAATCGACGTAAATCCACCAAGGACTACTCATCATCATCCCGAGTGTACAACAGCAAGAGTGACACTTATTGCGAAGAGTTCTCCATGCAAACACTCTCTCAATCTAATGAAAGGACAAGCCCTGCAGACAACCACATTGTTAGAGCCACGAAGAACGGTGGTGTTCAACACACAACGGTGAAGAATGGACAGGCTACGATGATCACTCTGAACGAAAAATCTCATGCTATCGCGCCGTCTATCAACAACAACAGCAACAACCGGAGAAGCTCTGCACCAGGCAACAAAGGCGCATCAACAACTGGAACGGGAAAATTTGGCAAATATTTGGATGTCTCTCAGAAACGAAGACATTCCAATTTACCGGATATTGATTTTGATGACTGTTCAAATGATCTTATTGAAGCTGACAAGATTACTCCAATTGCTATGCCTAATAATTTTAAGAGTATTAGCTGGCACAGGGAACAATCAGACGCAATCAGATCGGACTCTGACTCAGAGGATCCCACTGTTGATGTCTTGTCCGCTTTCGGCATTCTTAGTTGCAGTAAAATGTAAAACTATGGCTTATAGCGACGAATAGTTTGTCAAAAGTTGATATCAGCAGTCGGACAGCAAAAGGTATCGGTGGTATCCTGTATCTTTTGTGTTCATTATTATTTAATTTCCGTTAACCATATTATTTTAATTATGGTTTCTTTTAAGTGATATTGAGTTGATGTGATAAAGAATTTCATGTCGTAGGTTATGAATGCAATGTTAGACTACCTAACAAATAGTGTAGTTTAAAATCATGGAAATGGAAAAATAAAAAATCCTTTAGCAAGTATTTATTTGCATTAGCATTATTGTCAGTACTAGCAAATCTACTATAATGCACTACAAGAATCACGTAAGAATTTTTGTTTTTAAACTTAAGCTAAGCTAACCGGCTTACTTGAAATGCACACATACATTTTTGCAAAATATTTATATGCATGTAAGCAATTGCATGAGCTTTCTAACTGTGTAGCCAGTAAAAAACTATAAACTATAAAAATACTTACAAACCAAAAAAGTCCAAGCATACCAAATTGTATAAAATATCGAATAGTGACCATATTGTCGTCAGCCCGGCTGTATCCAAACGTGGTTGTTAATCGGGTCCATTACATGGAGCAGTGCTTAAGCAACTTCAAAGAATTTTGAAACAATGTTATAAAGGTGTATAATTGTAAAAAACCTGACCTGTTCCCAATGCTTTCATGGAAGGTACCTACAAATTAAAACGCCCATTTAAATGATAGATAGTTATCAAAGGTTTGGTGGACTCTGAGGAATCCGCATTGATCGATGTTGTACATGGTTTCGTTTGATTCCAGTGATGGATTATACAAAGTATTATTATATTCGGAAAGTTTGGTGTAATTTCTTTCGTTATGTACCAAATTATTTCGTTTTAAACACCCGTAGTTTTAAGTATTAAGTATATGTTTACGGGTCGATTGTAGTCGAGGAAACTTATTGCATGAATGAACTTTCATAATGTAGCAGAAAATTTCTATGTATTACAAGTAAAAATAGAATGTAGTTAGTGTTATTATGTTTTAGTGATCAAACATTTATAATGTACGACATGCAAAGTAAATATATATGTACTATTCAATGTTATGCACCAAAGAAAACGTGTACGAAATGTGTATCTGTAAAAATACTCGAGAAATATATCTACATATTTCGAAAAAATACCGTAACAAATGGAATGACTGTAAGACTGTCGTGCACTAAACTCT
>JAIQCH010000230.1:0-13165 GCA_029691765.1 Entomobrya proxima
TGGTTATTTTGCAATTTTTGGCAGCGTACACCTCGGCATCTTGCCTGTAAACATTGGCAATCAGTTTACACTGAAGGGGTATCCCGGTGATAATTTTTTCTTCCTCTTTTAGGAACTGATCAAAACATTTTAAACAAAACTTGGCGTATTCCTCAAGCTTTACCGCATCCGCGTCGGATTCGGTTTGCTCCCAGTGAGAAGTAAGAAACCTGACCTGAGTTTCTGTGTTAAAGGGTTTAATGTCGTAAGCAATAGCACGAAGTGCTTTTTCTAGCTCAGCTTGCACGACTGGACGTGAGGTTACAAAAACTCGAGCTTCTGGCAAGCTTTCAACTAACTTCTGAAGAAACACAGTTGTGGACTCCAATTGACTTTCTTTGACTTCATCAAGTCCGTCAAAAAACAATTCGAGTTTCACATTTCTGCATTTGATTAGTTCGGTGAGAATACATTGTGATAGTTTTGATGTGGCAACTTGTGCTAAAAGTTGAAACTGTAATTCCTCTTGAGTATCAAAAGACGACGTGGTTGCAAGTTTAAAATTTTGTAATTGCATGAAAATAACAATTCTATTTGGACATTTTTCGGCGATCTTCCTAGCCAGGCTAGCGAGTAAAAAAGACTTTCCCATGCCGGGCAAATCACAAAATGCAAATGCATTTCACATTATCTACCCACACAGTTTCTAAAAACGTGTCCTCCGAGGTACCTAACTTTTCTAGGTAATATTGGGTTTCATTTTTACAGTTAGGAGTGTTTACAGAAACGACGCGCCATTTTCAGACTCATTGTCTGAAATATTGCTGTCACCAGAATCGTCATCTGAATCCGGATTACTATAATCATCGTCTAACAAATAAATATCAGAATGGTTGGATTCATCGTCTGACAAATAAATGTCAGAATGATTGGACTCATCGTCTGACGTATTTCTGACGACTTTCTCAATTTCGTCTTCGTCACTGTTCCTCAAGTACTGACGAATTATATCCGAGTCCCCCGAAGTTTCTTCTAGCAGAAACCTCTTTGTTTCCTCTTCAAACCTAATCAAATGCAGTGGACTCTTCACTTTGACGCGTAATGTCTTCCAGTGACTCTCAGCTGCCAAAAGTATAAAACCGTGCTGTGATTTTTTGTTGAAGCAACTGACTGCTTGAAAACTCGATCCCGAAAGATATAACAAATTTTCTAAGCTCGGCTCTTTCTACATTCTTGAAAGCAAATATGTCACAACATTTTATTTCAAACAGCTTAGGATCTAGAATTTCGCGACGAGAAAGAAACCTGGGAATGTAGAGTGGATAAGGTTCAGGTATTGTGTCAAGCAGAAGCTGTAACGGAGTGTTCTGATGCAAAACATCTTGGTGAATTTTAAGAAGTTCTTCCAAAGATATATTTTTCTGTAGCCAGGCTTGAATCTGATTGATTTGATCAGGACGCAGTAGGCTTTCTAGGCTGCCAACATTCCCAAAGAATATCACTTGCAATTTGCTAATTTTCTCAGTTGGAGTATTCAGTAGCAACTTAGCTGCGCCTGTTTGCTTTGTTTCGACAAGGGCTTTTACCAGTGCGTAATATGCGTTGTTTCTAGTTTTCAAAATGTTATAAAGTAAGTCAGCTTTGCGGGTTGGCTGTTCCTTGCATTTCTGTGTTGAACAAACAAATATAATATATAAATTATAAATAATATACTAGCTATAGTGCAGGCATACACCCTGCCACATAAAGGACTATAATCAGAATAAATTATAATTTTATTGTTATCTAAAGCTGTACATCTACATGGTTTTATATTTTTGTCAATTGCTTTAATAGTTCTCTAAATAATGGGGGTTTTCAATTTCTTCCAAGCATTTTTCAAACAACAAAAGCATAAACGTTTCTGAAAATTTAGTATGTTGTTACTCATATATACCTATGGTAGTGTGCAAAAGATTGGGGTTCTTTAACTACTTGTAATAACTTTGACGTCACTTCGACTTCGATGTTTTTAAAACGTTTTTTTCAAATCATGAATCTATTTCCCGTTAGTATGGTAAACACATGATTAATATATGTCCTGGTAAATATGTAAGAATTGTAACAGACGTCAAAATCACTTTTATTATATATACATACCGTTTCTGGCAATATCACCTAAAATTACAAATTCTTATTTAGAACTTACAATAGCTTGCATGTCGATATCAGCAAGTACGTCCTCAGCTTGTAATATTGCTAAAAATTGCGTATTACAATTTGTCCAGGCTAAAAGATTTGGAAGATTTTTCCGAATTTGTGTCATTTGCCACTTTTCCATTTTGGAGTTCAATATAACACAAATAACCACAAAAATTTACAAATACACAATTTTTGGTTTTTTAAACAGATTAACATCAATATTTTAAGTTTACTTTCTACAAATGGTAATGTCCTTTGTGCAATGCTCTTTAGGTACATCTAAAATAACAAACTTCATATTAATTTAAGCCTTTTATCTGTGTCGCTAGTTTGTGATAACTATTTGCTGGCACAAGACTATATATATATGACTACTTGCTTTATATGAAAGATTTCACATTAATACTGGTTATCTTACATCACTAATGGTTTTATTGGAAGATAAGGTGTCATGAACTGGTAAATCAGCTTATTGATGTATATGTTGACAATAAATGACGCAGGTTTCAATGCTTGACAAACAAAACACTTCAAAGACACCAATACGTACAGATTATTACGTCTGATAAAGATAAAGGCAAAACCGAGATTTACACGTATACACTGTCACGTATTGGTTATATGGTAATATGTGAGGTAGATAACTTATTCACACGGCTTAAAATATACACGGTATTTGAACTAACTGTAAGAATATAATGTGTATATTTTATAATTATGTCTATGGGCTTTAAACTTGAAAGATGGTACAAGAATCAAGTGAAGGAAATACCTAGTGTCTTGAAGCTATTCCGATAGTATACCAATCATATCTTAAAAACCAGGTTCTAATATCGAGCTTAGTTAGAAGGAAGATAAAAACAGTAATCTTAAAATCGAACTATTTTTCTCTGGGAGTAGTAATTAGCCTGCTGCTTCTGAAGAGCAGTTATGAATATATATATGTAAGGTGTCTTTGTATTTGTTCAGTTTATTTTTTTATCTAGAAAATCAGCACTAAACCACAAAAATTAACCCTGAACTAGTCAAAAGTGACCGTAAGCCAGCTAAAATAGGCTGAAGTCCAAACAGTATTATGAACTATTGACTTATTTTCTAGTTTTTTAAATTTTTTTGTAGGAGATAATTCAAGGGTATTCAGCGGCGAGCATTTTTATGCCTTGCCATTGACTGGTTTTTACTTAATCCTTGCAAGATTTTTCACCATAATAAGTCGCATACAGAAACTTTGATATTTTTTCCTCATTTTCTGCAAAAAACTTGAAAAATTTTTAAACTTCACGTACACTTCAAAGTACTACAGTCTGTGTCAATTGATAGGGGCCAAACCAAAAAAGTTAGATAACTTTTGATGAAGTCTATCATTTGGTCTGATTTAACTACACACAATTCCTAATACTATTACAACTATAATCACCACGTTTCATGAAAATCGTACGCGTAATATCACATTTAGGAAAAAATTTGAAAAATACGAAAAAATCAGGTGTCTCAAAACCAAGGGGCCACCATAAGGTACTATACGTAATTGGTGCCGTACACACCTAGAATCAATTTTATGAGAGTGGAGTCAGGAACTAAAGGTAGCTAGACTAGTATTTGATTACTCAAAGCGGAATTAACAAGCTTAGAAAAACTCATTATCTCAAATATGAGTTTTTGTGTATAATTGGTGACAAAAACTTCCTCTAAAAATCCCAGAACCATATTCAAAGTTGCTAGAATTTTGTTTTAACTAATAAAGTTTAATATACTGATTATTCTTAATTTCCTAAAAGCGGATTTTCTTTAAAGCCTTGTCTTATTTGACAACTATAATAAGTGTTTGTGGTCATATTATGGAAAGACACATTGATTTTATTATCAAAAAACGTCCAAATTTAGCATTGTATTCCACTGTTTTGTATTGTACCAAGTCAAACAGCAAGTTATCTCTGTTGTAAAGTAATTTAGGTACAAAACGTTACGAATTTTTTTCAGTAAACTTGTCTATATTTGACTTTACTGAAGCTTGTCAATTGACCAAAGCCTCCTGGGCATCCGTACGCTACCAGAGCAAGTGAAAATGAAGATCAAAAGAGACAAGGTATCCATCATTGTGTTCGTTAATAACTATATTATAGATTAGGTTATAATATTTTACGTCAGTGGAACAAACAAGGTTTGTTCTCACATAAAGAAACTCAGTGTCTGTATGTTGTCCCGAGAGTGACTTGATGCACAAGCGTAATACTATACGTATTTTGCGGTTTCTTGGCATATAAAACATGTTTTTTTTACCTACTTTGAACTTTCTTTATGATTTTTAAGTCGAATTTGCTTTTGAAATACTAATATTGCTCACAATTTATAGATGTAAACAAGAAAAGTCCTCAAGAGCAACATTACCAATTTCATGTTTTGAATTAAATTTAAATAATTTTCAACTTGCTATAATGCACACCGTTATAACCAGATCACCTTGATGTAGCTAGAACAAATTATGGCAACTTTGAATATGGTTCTGGGATTTTAGAGGAAGTTTTGTCACCAATTATACACAAAACTCATATTTGAGATAATGAGTTTTTCTAAGCTTCTTAATTCCGCGTTTAGCAATCAAAAACTAGTCTAGCAACCTTTAGTTTCTGATGCTACTCTGATAAAATTGATTCTAAATGTGTACGGCACCAATTACGTATAGTACCTTATGGTGGCCTCTTGGTTTTGAGACACCTGATTTTTTCGTATTTTTCAAATTTTTTCCTAAATGTGATATTACGCGTACGATTTTCATGAAATTTTTCTGATTATAGTTGTAATAGTATCAGGACTTATGTGTAGTTAAGTCAGACCAAATGATAGACTTCATCAAAAGTTATCTAACTTTTTTGGTTTGGCCCCTATCAATTGACACAGACTGTAGCTTGCTCGGTTTTTAAATCGGGTTCGTGTTTTGAAGCGTTCTGGATGATGTTAAGTGAAACAGTTATAGCTTATTTAGCAAAAGACATTGCGAACTGATACTAGTCATTACACAAAAACTATTTCACTTTAAAACTCTTAAATTATTAAAACAGTTTGCACACCCTACTTTTCCAAGCAAGATGAGAAGCAATTGTATCAGCAACTCAAAATATCTCTGATATGAAGGTTTTTGTGATGATCAGCGCATGATCTTGTAATCGGTTTGGGCTTCTACTTTATCTTTCATTTCGGACAGATATGTCAATCAGTGACTCAATAAAACTTTCCCATGTAATTACCTAGGTACTCTTGATATACGTGTCCATAATTTTACAAATACCTTTTAGTTTGCAATTATATTTTTATATGAATATACCAATTCAAATGTATTTATGTATTTTCCGTGTATGGTTACGTCATAGTTTATGAACTTGTTATAGTTATACATATTTTGTTTCAATATGCATTATGGACGTCACAGCTTCTTGGATAATACGAAGGACAGACAACTGATGTAATTTCAATTTGAGTATTGATAATTTAAGATTATCCATTATCAGGTATAAAAAATAAGGTCGTCAGCACACAATTAATTTTCCTCAACTCTACCCAACAACTCAAATGAACATTCCTTAAAACATTGCATATGTACTAGGTTTGCAAACACATAATTGGGCTATCCCACCAAATTCTCATTTATATCTTAAAATTGTCTTAGAATGTTGCAATTTGTTTTTTACTATAAATGCTTTTGCAGAATTTTAATTAAAATGAAACAAGGAAAACGCATAATTGTTCATATATGAAAACTGTCAAATGTGGTAATCATGAAAAGTAGATTATATTCGTGGTGAGTTGTTAGTAAGAAATACTGTAATCGATTTTAACATTTTATCCGATGAAAAAAATAACAGGATAACTGGCTGTTACATTTCACCGTTTCCTGTGGAATTACCCTGATAAACAAGACACAATAGTTTGATTATAATAACCATAATATTTTGGTAATAGATAGGATTAAATAAACCTATTCGAATTTGGGTTATTTCTTGGAAACGAGCATTTAGTCAAATGGAAAGCCCGACAGCAAAAGTGCAAAATAGGAAGGAATCCTATATAAGGCGACTCTATATAATTACACATGTGTCAAAGTGATGTGTCAAACTGACTACCACTGCCACTTCTAGTATATACAATCCAAATACAATGGAACTGGAACATCACAGAATTCCACCAGAAAGCTGCCGAGGAGCTGCCCTTTGTAATAAATTAAATAAAAAGTTGAATTCTTTGAATCAAAGAAGTTTCCTTGCTTTCAGAAACCGGTATGCTTGGACAACTATATTCACTTCGTATAGAAACTTGTCCAAGAAAATACGATGATTATTATGATGTTTGCAACTTTTAAAAAAACCGCGCCAAACAATTGAGGCTGGCTGCAGGGCTAGACTGGTTTTCAGTCCTGACAAGAACTATAGCAGTATACAATTGACAGGGGTTCAGACACGGGTGACCGTAGTATAAAACACAGTTCAACTTCTGAGATACCTAACAGTTCGGTTGTGGCCGGCATGATTTATGCTATTTACATTTTTATGCAAGTAACGTACGAGACCCGGGAATGCCGTCTTACAGACTATTGACTAATGCCGTCTAGCAGCAGGACCGGAAATCGTTTGTGCATTTCGTTATCTAAGTGCGTACATTTGGACCCCAATCCCTTAAGAAGTGAAACAACAATATACCTTTATCAATGGTTGAGTAAATGGTTTTTTCCACAAAGGAACCGTATGCAGTGAACGGGATTGTAAAAAAAGGACGGAAACATTCGCATCCATTGAAGACATTTGGCATTGCAGTGTTAATAATATCGATTTTTGAATACAAATGGTTATTCTAGTATTCACATAAGTTTTTTGTAAAATATTTTTAATTTGCAATAATAATAATGGCTTACTGGGTATGCTATTTGACTGTTAATCGCAAATAGAAATGTAATGTGAAATATTACATCTTTTTCAATTTTTTGCGTAGATTCCAAATCTGGTTTTAGTTTGTTGTACAACACAATTTGGAATTTTAAATAATTAATTAGTAATCGTAATAATTAACGTGAGAAAACGCGCGCTTGACTCCTGGAACATCCCCATGTGTTCCTCGCTCCACACAAACAACACACAAAAACAATGGCCAAAGCAGTGCAGTGCAGTGCACTGCTTCGACGTGTGCCGTGATGTTGCTCCTGCTCATTGTTTTTTGTGTGTTGTGTGTGCGGAGAGAGGGTCTGGGGGATGCTCCTAGAGTCAAGCGCCAGTGTCCAGTTTATTTGTGTCCAGTGTGACTAACTATGAAAAAACCAATGATTTTTCAGAACTGTGTTGGCACACGTTTAATACAAAAAAATTATTAAAAGCCTTGTTAACTAAAAAAACTATTAGCATGTTTTGTGGAAAACTCCAGGAAAGCTTTGTTCAAGTTTCAGCAGACGTAACATGGTGAACTTGAAACCTTGAGCAAATGCATATAAATTATGATAATTGAATCCTAACTGTTAGTAGAACATACACATAACAGATACCCCGTATTTGAGTTACGAAAGAGTTTGCTGCATGCGTTTTGAAAGTGCAATCGTTTTCTCGTTCATTACGTTTCCATATACTTCCTTATGAAATGGGCCCTTGTACACAAATGTAATATGAAAGATTTTTTATGTTGCGGTTCGTGACGCCTGTCGTATATCAAAAAAACACAATTTGGTTAGAAGAATATTACAACATTATGCAGGCATTCTATGCATATACTGTGTAGAAAAAAAAATTTCAGCAGCGTTGGAGAAAACAAGCCTAACAATATTATTTAGACGGTCCATTCAACGGAAGGACATAAATGTCCATTTATGGTTTAGACTTTTACTTTGCAGCTTGGGTTGCAACTGGCCCATATATAAGCTTGGACTCAAATCATTCAAGTTTCAATTTTTTCTAACGTTACATCGCGCGATAGTAATAAAAAGATTCCTATTCATCATGTTTTTGATTATGCTTATATAAGCGTAAAACCAAACTGGGCGTTTTTTTTTCGTGACTGACCCCCCAAAAATCTTACCCTTTTGAATTCAATTAATACTATGTTTGCTGCATAGCTTATTTAAGAGTAAAAAGAAATCAAACCGAATTTGTCCGATTTGTTTCGTGCGTTAGCCAAAAATCACAATTTTTGAAAACTAAAGGTACGCTACCAGTGTAGTCTTTTTTGCTGTTTTATGCCGTACTTGATAGGATTGAGTGTTTGTGTAGAAGATATAACCAGCAAATTCCATTATTTTAAATACAACATGTTAGCTGTAGCGCTTAATCCGCCAATGTTATACCACAATACTTAAAACGTGGATTTTCTAACTTCGTCATATTACCTGGTAGCTGGCTACTTGTTTGATGCCCATGTAGCAGACCATAAACCTATATGATTACTGAAAACCCCGTTTGAAAATCTTTTCTCTGTGGGGAGATATGCACTTTTTTTAAAAAATCGGGTCCTCCACTTTTGTGAGTATGGCTTCTAAAAATTTGCATAACTTTATTGTTTTGTGTCAGATTGTAACGATCGATACCAAATATGAAAAGAACAGAAATTGTTTATTGACTCAAGTATCATTTCACAAAACAATTACCTTTCACAAGGCAACAGGAAGTCTTGAGGCTGAAAAGCACCTTCACCAAGCGTACTTCCGGTTTGACACAAAAATTATTTTTTCTCAGATCTCGGGACACAAATCGAAAAAATAAAAAATACCGGTCCTAGATAAAACGATTGCACACATTTTGAAACCTGTTTCGTGAAAAAATTCGAAAAACTGAAAAAATGGGGCACAACTTTGTTAAGCGACTTTGAGTCAGGGTAAAAGTCCATAGATCTGTATTTTAAAAATAAACCTTACAATTCAAAGTTTTACAAAACGAAACGCACACTTTATTTAAATTTAGTACAAAAACCTTGCAAAAACTTAAGTTATTGCTACAAAATTTGACAACATGGGGTTATGTAGATTTCAGTTACTAATACATTCTATAATACCTGTATTTATATATTATTATCAGAATTTGAAAGAAAATGTTAATGTTAATTTTCTAAAATACGTAGCACTTTTTTGATCTCTTTATCGGAAAAGTTAAATTGTCTGCCGGATCGTGATGTCGGGTCTGGTTTGTCTAACTGGGTTAGTACATCTCTACTCAAAATCGCCAATTCAGAAGGATGACGTGGCCATATAAAGTTAAACTTTGCTCTTTTTGGCTCCTTTTTAAAGAAGCTAATTATAACTTCTTCGTCATTACATTCTTTGATTTTTCCCACATTGAAATCATCGTTAAAACGCACAGCTACATACTGGTTTACATAAAACTGGTTTCCAGTTGTTGGGCGCCCCAGTTTAAGAAGTTTTCCATCCTCCTGTAGCGAAAAGTTACGTGCCTCTAACGTGTTACTATCCACAACACGAAATGAATGAAAATCACGAGTACCACGTATGGTTTTTTCCTGTTCCAAAGCGTTCGTCTAAAGGTTTCTTGAATGACTGAATGGATTCCTTGGGCACGTAAAAGAATTTACGGTCTTGTTTTTCTAGTTTTTCTTTACAATATTGATACATTTCTGTAGGAGTCGTAATTTTGGGCTCCCATGGCTGGCGCCGTAAACTTTCCAGTCTTGTAGATTGCTTGACCACTCCAGATACTCCATCACATTCACCTAAACAATAAAATATCAGTTATCAGAAACTTCTGGATTTTAGTAATTAGTTAGAAGTAACCTAACCTTTTCCATGTGCGGTTGGAAAAAACTCCCAATCGGCATCAACATTAAAGTCCCGTTTGTGATTCAAGACAGACGATTAACATGTTCATGTAATTTTTATATTGTGCTCCAGACCCATCCGAAATGTATCGAATCTTCTTTAATTTAGGAAAGTCGTGCTTAATCAAGTTGATGAATGAATGTTGAAATGCGTAGAACGTGCGGGTGTTGTGAGTTAACTCATCACTAATGGCGACATAACTGCAATGTAAAACCTTGGACTTCTCTTGGCAATACCATTGAGCAAAAAACGGGTGCAAGGTTGCTTGTGCATGACCCCAGTGAGCGGTTTGAATTTCATTTTGAAAGCAAAGCCGTAGTTCATTGCAAAATCCAAGTTTACAAGAAGTTCTTTCGGATTTTGAATTTCTTCATTTTTCCATTTCTCCATGAATTGATTTTGCATTACCACGTAAAAGAGATGCTTCAAAATCTTTGGAATGGCTGCACGGATGCGTTCTTTAAATGTGGAGACACTATCTAAAATTTTGGTAATTTTGGCTCCGTCGGTGTGCTGCCGCGGGTAATAGGTCACCTCTTCAATGTCTTGAAGCTCATCAAATAGCCATTCAGTTGATGCATCATTTGGACAGTCACAGCAAAGCCCCATCATGCAGGATTCGAACTTTTCATGGCAAGGAATATTGTCTAATATCCAACGAAGATTAACTGGCTTGTTAAGAGCTTGCAAAAGTAAGACAAAATTTTCATGGACAACACAAGTACAAGTTTTTTGGTACAGTCTGTTTCCCATTAAGACACATTGTCGTGGCTTAAGCAGATAAAAAGCAGAAATAGACATCTTGGTTCCAGGATACTTGGAAAGAAAATCAGTATATAGTTCGTTCAGAGTGAGTAATAAGCCACTCGGATCTTCCCATTTTCATCAGTTTTTATACACAGATTTTCTCGCTTTCCAGGTAGAATCCTTCCATTCTCGGGAGCCTTGTAAAATTTCACAACTGTGTTCCCGAGATCCTCTGAAATAAATTTGCCATAATTTCTCGGAAGTGGATAGGAGAAAGCGCCTTCTTGTTCCCGAATTTTAAATGCTTTTCGTACTAAGTATTTACTACAACCAAACAGCTTTCTGGCTTTATTCTTTCCAATTGTCTTCGGAATAGTAGTTAAAATAGTGTATTTTCCACGGGGGTCGGTAGTTTTGAACTTAGCTTGGGCACCTGCTAAAAGAGACTCGCAATTTGGGCAATTTTTTGGAGAAAGCATTAGCTTCCGTCCCGAAATAATTTCATGTTGCTCCTGAATCACTTCCTTTGTTTCAGAATATGTTGAGGTGATGTCACTCCTGTCATCCAACGGTGCTAGTTGTAAATCGCGTAAAGTCCGGTCTAGCTTATCCTTAGCTTCCAAACATTTCAATTCGGGATCTTCGTCATCTGAAAAGCCAAGAAACGATTCCACCGAACTGCAGCTAACGTTGTCATCATTATCGTCAGTTGAAATCCTCATAGTCATGATCGGCTGAATGTTGACTTTAGGTTGCATTGAGAGATCCAAAGGTTCATTATAAACATTGTCCAGTTCCATAGCAGTTGGCTCAGAAATGGGTGTAAAATCTGGTCCTGAAAATTCTTCCTCGTTCACCGAATGTGGAACCTCCAGGCAGTGTAAGCCTTTTCGGCATGCTTCGCAAATCTTCAATCCGATAAACAGCTTGCCAGAATATTCAGGAAATCGGAACGGCAACTTTGAATTCATTACCCTGCTGTCGGATCCCGCTAAATGACGTGCCTTACTAAATGGATTCACACACAACTTGCTTTGGTCAATTGCAAAGGCGATGGCGGCACTGACTTTCATTTTACAGTTAATGCACAGGTATTTCCGCCGGCCGATATAGGCCGATTTCACTTTCACTTAGCACCAGTCTGTGCTTTCTCCAAAATGCCTTCGAAATCTCTGTTCCGTTTGTTGACAAGTGGGATCGTTGACCAAACGGATCCAATCAAACTTTCGTGGCATCCTGTGCGGTTAAATTTAATTGATTAGAACAGCTTCCACACACCAACGAGAATACTTGAAGAGTCGGGAACAAATTTCCGATAGAAACCAAAAGATCGGGGTCAATACAGGTAAACTTGTACTTGGAAACCCAGTGACTAAAATGGTCTTTTTTATTCAAAGGATTGCAACAACGTGGAATGTCCATCTTGTAGAAGAACTCCGTTTATTAAAGGTTTAGTAAACTGCCTACTAATAACACTGCCTCTGACTGACAATTGATCAGAAAACAATTTTACATTGTCTATGCAAACAGATGCTCAGACTTCATTTTGTACATAATCAGCGTTCACGTTACTCCAAAAACATGCACCTTTCATGATTTATTTTCTGCACTTTGTATGAAGTATACTTTACTGAGCAAAAAACAAATCCGAAGCAAAAAGCTTAATATTTTAAAGTTTTCTCGATATAAACGGACGTATGGACTTCTACCCTGACTCAAAGTCGCTTAACAAAGTTGTGCCCCATTTTTTCAGTTTTTCGAATTTTTTCACGAAACAGGTTTCAAAATGTGTGCAATTGTTTTATCTAGGACCGGTATTTTTTATTTTTTCGATTTGTGTCCCGAGATCAGAGAAAAAATAATTTTTGTGTCAAACCGGAAGTACGCTTGGTGAAGGTGCTTTTCAGCCTCAAGACTTCCTGTTGCCTTGTGAAAGGTTAATGTTTTGTGAAATGATACTTGAGTCAGTAAACAATTTCTGCTCTTTTATATTTGGTATCGATCGTTACAATCTGACACAAAACAATAAAGTTATGCAAATTTTTAGAAGCCATACTCACAAAAGTGGAGGACCCGATTTTTTAAAAAAGTGCATATCTCCCCACAGAGAAAAGATTTTCAAACGGGGTTTTCAGTAATCAAGTAGGTTTATGGTCTGCTACATGGGCATCAAACAATTAGCCAGCTACCAGGTAATATGACGAAGTTAGAAAATCCACGTTTTAAGTAATGTGGTATAACATTGGCGGATTAAGCGCTACAGCTAACATGTTGTATTTAAAATAATGGAATTTGCTGGTTATATCTTCTACACAAACACTCAATCCTATCAAGTAAGGCATAAAACAGCAAAAAAGACTACACTGGCAGCGTACCTTTAGTTTTCAAAAATTGTCATTTTTGGTTAACACACGAAACAAATCGGACAAATTCGATTTGATTTCTTTTTACTCTTAGATA
>JAIQCH010000231.1:0-13154 GCA_029691765.1 Entomobrya proxima
AAAGAAGAGGTTCTGATAAGGGCCATTTTTGGCACTAAAGTCCGAAAATTATTTTTTTGGCTAGTTTAGTAAAGCAACTCAAGAGATTCACTTTGGTACAAGTTTCATCGAAAATTGACTTTTTTATGAAAAGTTATGGACATTTTAAGTTGACGACTTTTGACATTGAAAAACCATTGCATGGGCCTCAATGTCAAAGGGCCCGAGGTCAAGGCCAAGGTCAAGGTCCCTTAAGTCTAGTTTTACTCAACTTAATTTTACCAATGAGGTATCGTTAGAAAGCCCATAAAATGCACGTTCTAACGCAATAATTGGATCTACAAATATAATTAACTACACGACCACCAGACCATCCCTCCGAGTCATACCCCCATGACCTCTGACCCAGTCACTAAAACGGCTCATGCACACAAACTATTGGAGGTTGGTTGGCAAGTGGCATATCAAAATGATCGTCTTGAGACAGGCTATTATAATCTAGGTGAACACAGCCCGCAATCAAGTACTTGAGATTTTATAAGCGTTTATGTGTGATTTTGGCGTCTTTTTTACAATTTTTTCAATTAAATGCCCATAAAATCTCAAGTACTTGATTGCGGGCTGTGTTCACCTAGATTATAATAGCCTGTCTCAAGACGATCATTTTGATATGCCACTTGCCAACCAACCTCCAATAGTTTGTGTGCATGAGCCGTTTTAGTGACTGGGTCAGAGGTCATGGGGGTATGACTCGGAGGGATGGTCTGGTAGTCGTGTAGTTAATTATATTTGTAGATCCAATTATTGCGTTAGAACGTGCATTTTATGGGCTTTCTAACGATACCTCATTTGTAGAATTAAGTTGAGTAAAACTAGACTTAAGGGACCTTGACCTTGGCCTTGACCTCGGGCCCTTTGACATTGAGGCCCATGCAATGGTTTTTCAATGTCAAAAGTCGTCAACTTAAAATGTCCATAACTTTTCATAAAAAAGTCAATCTTCGATGAAGCTTGTACCAAAGTGAATCTCTTGAGTTGCTTTACTAAACTAGCCAAAAAAATAATTTTCGGATTTTAGTGCCAAAAATGACCCTTATCAGAACCTCTTCTTTTGGGCACTTTCTCCGATTTTCGTCAAAATTGGCACATATGTACCCTTTGGAATTGTGAATTCAAAAATAGTAATATTTTGGTCTCAGGGTGACGATATCAGTAAAAAATTGATGTCCAAATGTGACCATTTTCATGTATTCGAAGAATACTAGGATTTTCGTAGTTTTTTGAGGATAACTTTTGTATGCATCCAAATCTCGAAAATCGCCGGGATGCCCATCCTAGAATATTTATTGCTTGTTTAAACAAAACAAACCTCAAGACAAAATTCGGTTCCACGGTGGAGATATTTGGAAAAATGTATGGGCATGTATACCAAACTTGACAGAATCCATTGTGCCAAAAGTGACAGAATGCTGTTTCAATCTGCGTCATCCAAATTGTCTCATTAATATACCAAATTAAAGCCAATGAAAAACGACAGGATCGTGTTTCTCAGTTTTTTGAAACACACACTTACAAGGAAGTTATGACCATATAAGTGAAACTTCCCATTTTGTCCAAAAATCCATCACTTTGTAAATATGGTCATAACTTTCTTGTTAGTGTGTGTTTCAAAAAACTGAGAAACACGATCCTGTCGTTTTTCATTGGCTTTAATTTGGTATATTAATGAGACAATTTGGATGACGCAGATTGAAACAACATTCTGTCACTTTTGGCACAATGGATTCTGTCAAGTTTGGTATACATGCCCATACATTTTTCCAAATATCTCCACCGTGAAACCGAATTTTGTCTTGAGGTTTGTTTTGTTTAAACAAGCAATAAATATTCTAGGATGGGCATCCCGGCGATTTTCGAGATTTGGATGCATACAAAAGTTATCCTCAAAAAACTACGAAAATCCTAGTATTCTTCGAATACATGAAAATGGTCACATTTGGACATCAATTTTTTACTGACATCGTCACCCTGAGACCAAAATATTACTATTTTTGAATTCACAATTCCAAAGGGTACATATGTGCCAATTTTGACGAAATGCTCAAAAAATGTGAAAAACACCAAAACTCCTTCTCTGTAATCATTATCGTTACATAAACTGTTACATAATATTAATAGTTTAAATGAAAGTCACCTTCTCATTATTAATTTCGGCGATAAAAACGCTGTTGTTTGCATATTCTTCTTGTTTGAAGGGATCGTGCCAGTATTCTGCTTGTACAAGGAATTTTTGAACCCAGCTTTAATAATTAGGAAAACCGAAAAATAATTAGAATGATTAATTATTATCAGAAATAAATTCTTTCCCAAGAACTGCATTCCGCTGAATAAAACAAACAACACTCCAATCGGCGTGCGTGCAAAAGTGTTTATCTTATCTTAAATAAACACAAAAATGGAACATTTTGCACCGGAGCTTGATTGCTTTGTATACCTTTCATAGGCGACATGTGTTAGCAGCTTATCGATAATTTCACACCACTCTTGTTTGGGGGCGGAACATTTTGGTAGGCCAAACACGCCTTGATGTTGACCACCAAGTGATATCAAGTTGTACATACGAGGCTCTGGACATCTTTGAGCGACTGCCCGTCTAGAAAATATTTTGAAACGAACAATCTTGTATTAGACAAGCTAAACTTTAGTATTTAGTTGTTTGACAAGAAACTAGGAAACTGAAAATTTTCAGTATAACCTACTTACAGAAACTGGCCACCTTGGGAAAGGCCAATAGCGTTGTAACCGTTCTGAAGGTTCGTGTCATTCTTTATCTCTTCGCAAACCTGCTTCACTTGATCGTTCACATTGACAAAATATCCGCTTTTGATATCCTGAAATATCACAACGATAAATACAACATGTAGGTTAAAGTAATAATTAACGGAACATAATTAAAAAGCCATATTCACTCAATTTATCATACTTCTGGGATTGATGAGCCAATCTGCACAGATTTGACGTAAACACCCGGTAACTGGTCTTCAATGAAGCTTAAAGAGTGCTTCACATGAGCTCCAGCATCCCCTAAAACAAAATTAACATATTTTTCATTATTAATTAGTAACTTTAAAAGAGTACATAACAATTCCACAATGTGCTCAGCACAACTTACCCATTCCATGCCAATAAACAATTGGAATGTAACCTCCAGAGCCCACGTTACCACTTTCCCTTTCAAAAATCTCATTTTCACTGGAGTCTTCTTCCACAACTCGACGAGATAACTGTGGTTCCTCCTCCTCACTTCCTAATGACACGCTGAAATCTGGGCTGCTTTGATGTACAACATTACTCCGAGATTGATGATTTACTAACCGGGTAGACGTCAACGTACCGAGCGAGGTCAAAGCAAAAGCAAAAATGACAATAGCCTGATGGCTAAATATTGTCGCCATTGTTGTCACCTAACTACCCACCAATTTAACTGCTAATACGCAAGCTGACAATAGTAACCGTTAGCAGCCAACAGCCAAATAATCTGTTGCGACTGTCTTGCTAACCGTCTTAAATCAATCCATGATGACCACTGACTGCTGACTGGGATTGGAGCATAAAAAAAGTGTCTTGCACAACTGACAACGCAGTAAAAGGTGTCTCTGTTCTGCTGACAGATAAGATTTGTGACGCAAGAGCAAAGATTACTGCTCTTTCCAGCGATTACAGTAGATCAACAAGACAAGAGGCAATGGAAAGTCACTTTTGAGACAGGAATCTTACTGCTGGCTCAGTTTTGCTGGACAGAGCCGGTAAGTACAGCTGGAGCGGATCTGGAAGATAACAGGCTGTGGTATGAGAGAAGCTTTTCAAGAAGACACCACGACCTGCTTTTATTGTGCAAGCATGTGATTCAGCTAGAAATTGCTTCATGAAACCCAAACACGAGCAAACGATGCAGCTCTCTCTGGTGTGTGGTGCGATGATGCGCTGATTGTTCTGGATGCTCCAGTTTGTCCAAGCTGCGTGTAAAGCGCGTTGGTCTTGATGAATAGAGTATCTATCCATTAGAAAAAGTTAATTAGTTAAAGTTCTCATGGTGGTCTGGTGGTCATCTATTCCCTGAAAATCTTGCATGTTTCTGTCCCTCCCTTATATTTTATAGATGAGATATTTAGCCCTTTAATATAAAAATTTATAGTATCTTAGTGCTTTAGATAGTAAAAAATTAAAATTAGTTTAAAAAACAGCACCACAATATTATGCAGTTGTTTTGCAAGCGATAGCCAAGAGAGTCTTGGATAGGATGGGTACTGGGATGGCGTTCATTGTTGTTTCATTGTTTTATGGTCTCAAATAACCACTCCGTGCACGGTTTGATAATGTAAGTGCGTAACTATTGATTTAATAAATCAGATTTATGCGTCAACAAGAACCTAAGAAAATTGCCAGCTCAGTAGTCAGAATTCGAATGTCAGATCCAGACCTGACGTATGAAGCAATGAGGTATGTGAAGAGAGTAATATTCAATAGAAGGGTTGGGGTAAAGCCAACGGCCAAGGGTAAGTTAACGGGAGGCTATAAGGGTGAGTGCAGGCGTCAGAAATTTTCGAAAACTAAAACGCCAATAGCTTCTAAATTAGGCGTCATATGAAAAAATTGTACTCGGCAAAAGTTGTTTAGAATTTAATTTTGAGTCGACTGATATGCATATTGTGGGGGGTTATAAGGGTGAGCGTAGACCCCAAAAAATTGTCAATGTCCAGCAGACGCCAAAAACTCCTAAATTAGGCGTCATATGAAAAAATTGTACTCGGCAAAAGTTGTTTAAAATTCAATTCTGAGTCGATTGATATGCATATTGTGGGGGATTATGCATAAAAAAAATTTGTCGGGCCAAAATTTTTCTAAGTCCCGAGGCGCCCGTATTTCGAAATTTTGTATTTGAATTTCGAAAACTAAGACCGGATGTGGACGTTTCAGACGATTTTGAGTCGATTTAGCTAAAAAAAAATTTTTGCCCATAGGGGCACCGTTGGCTTTACCCCAACCAATAGAAGTGCATAGTGCATGTGAATTTTCATTATGCTTTTTCTTCTAAATCGTTTCTGCTTTAAACTTTTAATCTATCATGATGCATGCGTTCATAAACCAAAACAAGTTTGAATGAAATAAATAGGTTGTAGGCGTACCAAGTACGAAATGTTAAAATGAAATGCATTTGTTGAATAATTATATATTATTTTTCAGACATGTTTTATTTTCAAAGTTCAGGTCAAAGGCTCGATAAAGTAGGTGTGTATACATACCTACATAACCTTCAACATCAAAATTAGTATCTTCATATTAGCGTCCGACGCCCTTTTGCCATTGTTCGTCCTGTCACCAGAAAAAAATTCAACGGATTACTTAGCATGTATAGCAATCTCAATGCAAATTACCAGTTGTCACCTAAATTTTCCATACCTTTTTTTTCCCTGCCAAGGCATTTGCAATAAGCAGTAGAACAATCAAAAGAATTCCAAACGTGAAACCCCTCATTTCTGTAGATCTACAGTAAACCACTTTAAAATGGTATCAGAACTACCCAGTAAATTAAACCAACAATAAAGTCTTAGATGTTGAGTGTAATCGAAGTCTGGGTCTGAAATGGCATGATGATAGCGCTTCTTAAGATACAAGACTCTTGTAACAAGAGTCTAGTACAATTGAAAATAAAAATGAATTGTTCTATTCTGTGATTAATTTAATGCCCATGGAAAATGATGTGCGTCACAACTGGTGGTGCCGAAAAGCAGGATATTGGATTCCAATTTTTTTATCACCATCAATTCATCCTCTAATCATTTCATTCCCAATCTTCTCATCCCCGAATCAGTTGCATTTCGAATTATTCCCTACAGCCCCACTAAAATATTTTAACGAAAGTTAGTGAGCGAGAGGTTTCTTATTACAAAATGACTATTTCGACTATACTCAGTTAGTTCGTGGATGTTTTAAAAATTTGTGCTGAAATAAACCGATTAATGATCATTTAAAATACGTAACTGAAGCAATTGGATTCTGTCTGATTCTCTCCCTATCATCCCAGGGGAACGTCCGAACTGGCTCAAAATCAATAGAGTCCTTCCTTCTGACCCAATGAATCGCTGCAGCAAATATTCTATGATTCTGATAAAGCGTCTATCCTCTAGCATGCTCAAAGACAGGCATAATCTACAGCACAGCTACGTATAAATAAATCGTTAAAAAATGGCTCAAGTCATTTTTCTTTTATGGAATAACTCATATTCCTGTGGATCATGTAAATAATTGCAAGAATTTTTAGCCCCCATTTAATTGCTCATTCAGGTAGAACGTATACTGCTACTGCAGTACAGTTTTACTTTCTATTTTTATTTATAGTAGAACACACGACATTAAAAAGATTTTCACCATGTGTCCTACACTTGGATTTTACCAATTGATAGCGCATTTACATGGAGAAAAAATAGTTTTAATAGTTCCATCAATTTAACCGTAAATTAATTAAGGAGTTGCTCACTCACAGTGCGAAATTCAAATATATTTTGTGTTTGTAATACACTGTGTAATAGATTGAAATACTTTAACAATACATTACATAATTTGTTATAAAGCTCTAATCAAGCTCTCTTTTAGTGGAGTACTTTTTTAAGCAGACGGGGTACTAGAATTCTAAAGCAAGTATAATATCTTTCAAAGTAGTGAGATAACTGTGTACTTACAATACATTTTTACTATTAACTATAATATTTTGTACGCATTAGGTACTTACAGTATGAGTATTCATAGTCAAGCAAATAATGGTCTGCAAATTTCTTGTCTAAAAAACCTTTTGCACGTTAATAATATCTTTTAAGTTGGTTTGCTGTCACACATCTCGTTTTCAAATTGAACCAGGAATGAAATGATGGATGCCACCGCAGCAAAAAACTGTAAACCATTCACAAATTTAAAATTAAAGGATTTCAAAATTTGCCATTCAAGGAAATGTTTTCCATTGAATTACCCCAACCAAAAACGACTCGTTGATGAGAAAATAATCCTGACCAAAGCCAATGGGGTTGTCTCTGATATCATCCAGTGCTGCTTGAATGGTCATTCCCAGTATCTTTACTACATCAACTGGTCCATCATAGCTGGACAGTAGACGAAGCCAAGTGCTAACGTTTCCATTCTGAAAATGCGAAGCAATTATGAGATGTCATTGGCTTTAAACTGAAAATTTGTTGCTAATATTTTATATAAATAGTAACGTACCCTCCAATATATCCGAAGAGCGATGCAGAAGGTTATGGTTGCCTTGACAGCAAGAATTGTGTAGTAAACAATTCTCATGTTAAAGAATTTTGATGTTAGCCATTGAACAAAAAGATATCCATAAAGCAGAAGATTTTCTACAATAAGAAAGTTAAGCAAAACTCTCAGTGCATCGTTGATTGACTTGGTAGCCTGTCGCAAAGCTTTATAATGATGTAGAGAAGCTTCCACTTCCGCTGAATCTGCATTGTTGGGGTGAATAAGTATCTGGGATTCAATCCGTTTTTCAAAGAATTTCCACCCAGAGCAAATCACCAGTGCGGCGATCAATACAAAATCTCTTATCATATCCCCTTGAAGAGTGGAACAAAAGTCAAGGATGCCCTCAGTAATACCCATGTATACATGGGTTGATGTTATATCCTTAAGATAGTATTCGTCAAAAAGTTTGTCATTTGTTGCGTCGTAAGCAGTGCTGTTCCAAATGAAAACAGTCCGACTCAGGTGGTATGCACGAAGTTGACACGCGTCCCCAATATCCCAGTCATTAAGACGATCATAACCAAAGAATATAGTTACAAAAGTTACAAGCACGGATGTAATGACCATGAAAGCTGTTCGCTTGAGAAACTAAAATTTGTAAAAAGAAGATACTTCAGTACACCCAAACTATTTTGTAATAGTTCTGAAAAATTCAAATTTGGCAAATTGATTACTCGATTATGAAGTGTGTCGTTTTGAAATTGCACCATGTTCCTTACGTGAAGCAGCATTACAGAAATTTTCTCCCCGAGAAAGGAAATCAGGTAAATGAACATGCAGCGATCAATAAGGCGTACCGCAGCATAGCCAAATTGTACGCAATATTTGAGTTGCTTCGAGCCAGCAGCATGAACTGTTTCATTCTTGAGAAGGCATAGCATTTGAAAAGCCGTTAAAATGGAAAACACCCAGTACACAATCTACAAAAACAAAAATTCACATTTTATTGTGTTATGCATTTTGCTATGATTTTGTTATGATTGATACGTTAACTTTACGTTTAATAATAATGCATGAAACATTCCTGTATTCTTATTTCTTGCTACTATTTTAAATGTTAAAAAACTATGAAAATATGTTACTGCATTTGTGCAATAATTTTTTTCAAATTCTAATTAATCTAAAAGACTCGCTAACTTTTTTCTGGTTTGTTTGCGAACATATTTTCAGAGTTCAATCTAATCTGACGTTTGGCAAAAATGCTGGCTTAGTAATAAATAAATTAACAAAGCTCCATGTCAGTGTAAAATATATAAAATGTGCACTTACGTTTTGAATAATGCGTATTGTTGGAAGTAGCGGCTTAAACTCTAATCGCCGATACGAGCTCACTCCAAGAAAGTACATGACTTCAAGCTGGCATTCCAGATAACCTGAAGGCTTGTCAAACTGGCTTCTTTCGAGTTGGAACTCAGCTATGGGCTCCACTAAAGCTACTTCCCTGCCGTTGGGATTTGCACCACCAGCATCATCTGAATTTGATTCAGATTCATTGTCGTCGTTGATCGGCAACACGCAGGCAGATCCACCAGAAGAACCAGCAATGGAAGTGTCACTTTCAATAGGCACACGAACAGTATGTTGATCATCTCCAGTTTCTCCAGGTCCAGGGCTACCAGAGCTTTCTTCCCTTTCATTGTGACCTTGAGAAGGACCAGCTATGTTTTCAGAAGGATTTCTTGTACTGTTACCACCATATTGCAATGCAGAGCTACTTTCTCCAGGTCCATTTTCGTTTGCGTCACCGGTCAAATCAAGAGTAAGCTGTTGACTAACGGCATTATCAGAATGGGAAAGATCCTGGTTTGGGTCAGTTTCTCTAAGAAACTGAGTTGCAAAGTTATAAAGGGAATTGTCAGAAAATTTTCGAGGAGGTTGAAACGTAGTTTTGCTCACTTCTGAATTACTCATTTCACTTCCGCTTGCCATTTTTTGATATAAAAAGCAGATAGCCTAATTGTAATGGAATAACCCTATTTTAACTTATAAAGTGCACGCAGTTAAAATTGTATGTTTTGATTTTTTTCGGTTTTGCAATATTTTGTATCAAGATATTATTATTTCGTACTACTATAATCAGCATATATGCAATTAGGGTAAAAGCATTTAGCGTTAGTTCCAAGATACCTTAATATTAAAGAATTTCGTATTTAGCAAGTTAATGCTTCAGAATTTAGTATTTAACAATATACGAATAATTTAAGAATAAACTTTCTGGAATATTTTATTTTTAAGAGTAAAAATGCATCACACATAAAATCAGTATAGGTTTTCCTTTTTTCTAAGTGTAAATTCCAAGATTTCTTTTCTAAGAAGTTTTTCTAAGATTCCAAGTGTAAATTTAAGCCTTTTGCTAACTAATAAACAATATGCAATACTTATTCTGGTAAGCAAGGTTCAATTAATATTTTTAAATAGTACAAGAACGAATAAATATTTTTGAAATATGAAATTAAGTTAGCGATAAACAATAAAATATTTTTTTGAAATGAAATTAATGAAGTAAGAATTGTTATCTATTAATGCTCGCTCAGTAATTCTGAAAACCAACACAAGACTAAAGGATGGAAGCCTGGAAACAACAAGCACAACATAAATGAAAATGGTCTCGGTTTCTATGGAACTTTCTCTATCCGACGTGTGCGTCAGATTGCTAATTTCCTTGCACATGACCTGTTTGTCCATATCGTTATAAAAAGTACTCTACATTTTTATGCGTAATTCTTTACAAGTACTTGCTTTATTTAGTAAGACTTACCACCAATAACACGAAAGCATTTTGTCGATATATATTTAAAACGTACTGTGCTCTATTGAGCTGAGCGTGTATCATCATTTTCCTTTTGTTCCGACTTCTTTACCTGGGAACCATACACTTGGCTTGTTGGCTTAACTTGAAAATAATCAGTCAAGTGTAGCTGCGGCTGAATATAAGAAATTTCTACAGTGAGTAATGTTATGATATCTGTGGCGAGGAGACAGCCAAATTACACAAAATTGATAGGAAAAACTCCGGGAGAGCTAAAACACTTTGTCGTGTGTTGCAAAGTTGCAACATAGAAAACAGAACTGAAGGTTGAAGGTATCATTTTTCTGGAGCGTGTCTAGCTAAAAAAGAAATGCTTATTCTAAATTAAATATGAATTGCTTTTTAAAATTTCAAAAAAAAAATCATGATGTGTGGCATTTGAAATGAATTTTAGCTGCAAATGCAAAAAAACACAATTGAATGTCAAACTGGAACTTGGGCAAGAGAAAGTGCAGATATTCGATATCCTATGAAGACATGATGACACTTCCAGTCAAATTAATGTGTGAAAATCGGACTCCTGTTATCAAAGTCACCATACCTTATTTGCATAAAGTAATGTATATATGCTTCTGTATTCCCTTTCTCTGAGAAAAATTATACAAGCTTTGAAAGCAAAAAAATTAGTTCCGTTTAAAACTTAATATACATTTAACATTTTAATAACGTAAATAAAGTATAAATGTGCACATAGTTTCAGTTTTCCGTTCCGCATCCTGACCGTAAGTTTCCTATTGTTTACAAACTGACCTTCCAAATAAATTGGTTCATGTATTTTTAAAGTTTCGTTTCGTAAAGTTGTCGAGGACATGTTCTCTGGTCTAGTTTATGATGAAATGCTTCCGAAAAGGTAGGAAGTGTCGCTGCCAAAAATTCAGAATTCTAAAAAGGGAGAAGTTTTTAACAGTTGAAACAAAACAATGTTCATTAGCTTGCTATATTCAATATTAAAGATGCACAATCAGTAACAAATATGCAGTATAACATAAGTTCTCAATACGCTCATTAGTATCTTCGTGGCTCAAAATCACCATTTTCTTCAACGCCAACTCAATCCGTCGCGTACTGACACCATCTAACCAACCGTTTTGTCCTTCCTCCTCATTGTCATCCCGATTCCCGATCCAGGCCTATTTGTAAGCTCATTCAGCATTGGCAGCGGGAATATTTGTAGTGTGTGCATGTAAAAATAACGAACAAGTAAATAATTTGGCTACCGCCAGCTGAACTCCCGACAAAAAGCAAAGTCATCATATTCGTGTTTTGTGAACTTGTATTTATATTTAGCGGTGTAAAAAGGCAATTACGATGAATTAAAAAAACTGGCTATTTTCAAATAAACATATACGAGTAGAGGAACAGTTTGTGACACAAAAAACATCAAAAAGTTAATTATAATTTTAATTGCCCTGTTAACTTTAACTGCAATTATTAACTTTCCGAAACAAGTACCGGACAAAATTCAAACGCCATCAATATTAGTAGGGTCATAGGTAACAAATCCAGGGACAATCGGGTCCGGTACTTGTTTCGGAAAGTGAATAATTGCAGTTAAAGTTAACAGGGCAATTAAAATTATAATTAACTTTTTGATGTTTTTTGTGTCACAAACTGTTCCTCTACTCGTATATGTTTATTTGAAAATAGCCATTTTTCAAAATTCATCGTAATTGCTTTTTTACGCCGCTAAATGTTAAAACACAATTAAATTTAAAACGTCCATAACTACGGCACGTTAGCTTTATTCAACATGATTTTTTCTGTGTTAGTATTAGCTTGACACTAGTTATTATTTTAGGCACACAGAATCATATTTTTCCCTATTTCAAAATATGGCTGTCTGGAGTTCAGCTGGCGCAGGCCATACATTTTGATGGTACTATGATGATGAAGGGAAGTAATTGCAGTTGCAACAATGGCAGTAGTAGCAACATTTCAAAGTGTGTGTGCACGTCGCTGTGCTATGCATTTAAATCTATGTAAGCGCAAAATCGCTTGCAATGCACAACAAATATGCTTTAAACTCATAACATGATAAGTAGCATCTACAGAATACAACTTCAAACTGATGCTTGTACCATTAGTCAACTATCATTCAAATTAAACAAATTGTGCATAGATCGCGCTCAAGTTTTTGTGGTATGTAGAAGAGTTTGTCAGTCGTTATTACTATAACCAGGCTTGCATTTTTTCAGCTTTATTGATGTGCCTAATTTCGACAATGGTCAGTTCAGCAGTTAATGTTTTACGAATTTATAGCAAGTATTCACTCATTACTAATATAACCCCTCTAGGATTTCGGACACATAAACATGTAACATCTCCAAAAATCAGGCATATAAAAAGACATTAAACTGTAATGCTAGAGTTATATGAATGAAAGATAAGAAAGGCCTGCGCCAGCTGAACTCCAGACAGCCATATTTTGAAATAGGGAAAAATATGATTCTGTGTGCCTAAAATAATAACTAGTGTCAAGCTAATACTAACACAGAAAAAATCATGTTGAATAAAGCTAACGTGCCGTAGTTATGGACGTTTTAAATTTAATTGTGTTTTAACATTTAGCGGCGTAAAAAAGCAATTACGATGAATTTTGAAAAATGGCTATTTTCAAATAAACATATACGAGTAGAGGAACAGTTTGTGACACAAAAAACATCAAAAAGTTAATTATAATTTTAATTGCCCTGTTAACTTTAACTGCAATTATTCACTTTCCGAAACAAGTACCGGACCCGATTGTCCCTGGATTTGTTACCTATGACCCTACTAATATTGATGGCGTTTGAATTTTGTCCGGTACTTGTTTCGGAAAGTTAATAATTGCAGTTAAAGTTAACAGGGCAATTAAAATTATAATTAACTTTTTGATGTTTTTTGTGTCACAAACTGTTCCTCTACTCGTATATGTTTATTTGAAAATAGCCAGTTTTTTTAATTCATCGTAATTGCCTTTTTACACCGCTAAATATAAATACAAGTTCACAAAACACGAATATGATGACTTTGCTTTTTGTCGGGAGTTCAGCTGGCGGTAGCCTATGTG
>JAIQCH010000232.1:0-13000 GCA_029691765.1 Entomobrya proxima
CATAGTTAATTCAAGACAGAGAACGAACTTAATCTACTTTTGACTTTAAAATATGAAGTACATGAAGTATGCTAACTAAACTGGTTTGGGATTAACACCTTCAAATTACATGTTTATGCGTTTCTACTTGCCGTTTCTTAAATTTAATAAGGAATTTTTAAGTGTCTCAAATTAAGGGAACTGATTTCTGACTGTTGTCAGATTGGTGTATAGTATGTTTATAGTACTAATTTGTTTATTTCCCTGGTAAGTACAAAATACTTAGCGTTAACAATGTTTTAAACAAGATTTTAATATCAAAGTTGGCTAAGTTTCCCGATTACTCGATAAAATAAATATTAAATATCTAATAGTAGGCTACGTGACAGGCATGGCAAGTTTTAATCCGCTTTAGCGTTCTCACAATCCTACACATACAATAGTATGACATAGTTCCAAGAATTTGTTGAAGAGGCTGCATTGTAGCAGACAATTTAAGTGAAGAGCATACAAGAGTCTTGTAACAAGACAACCTTACAAAAATTCACTTTGAGATGTATATTTATGTATTTTAAACGTACCTTATTGCTAAAATAAAATGCTTATGACAGCAATTAATAGCTTCACAATACATTTTTTCGTAAATTCCACTATTTCAGACCCGACAAATTTGAGGTTATACGAAAACTGGTTATAAAATGTGCATGGTGTGAGAAAAATCTGATGGTTTCTTTGCAACAACTTTACAACTGTAACGTCCATTGCAATTAACTTCTGAAAAAAGTCCAGAGACTTTTATGTCGTTGTTTGAAACTCGATTGTCATGAATGCAATTTTTCTAAATAGGAATTAACTGTAGAAAAATTTTAACTTTCTCTAATGGCTCTGTGTACAGAAAAAGGGAATTGAGAAAATTTTGCAAATATTTATATATGGTAGCAACTCTGAGATTCAGTTAAAATTGGGAAAAATAACATTATTTGTATCCTACTTATTTAGTATACCCAATGCACACTGTATATTAAAGACTAAAATATAAAAACACAGAGGTTAGACTTACATTGAAATCTATACCTAATCCTTTACGTCAATTCTAGAGTAAAATATTTAAATAGATCAACTAGCGACTAAAAACTTTTACTATCAAAACTCTCAAAAGTAATTATTATTTCTGTTTCAAACAATTCTTTTATTTGCTTTGCATCTAAACCTATGCGGAATCCGAATCCCTCTGAAATCTCAAAAAGGAGTTCTGCTTAGCTATAAGCACAAACACAATGATTTTGGTAATTGTAGACATGCAAGTCGTGAATAAACAATTTCACTGAAACTGAGCTTATCACGGTTTTAGAAGATTTAACTGACCCTATGGGTAGCCTATCAAGTTGCAACAATATTTTGGTGGCCCAAGAGTTGCTTATCAAATATTTGCTTATTTTTTTCTCGTTTCTGGATTTGCTTACGAAGTTTTACTGACCCGTAGACTCAATTATGAAGCTTCTAAAAATTTTGCCTCAATCGCCTAATCACCTATTTTCCCACCTCTTGCACCAAATCACCCGGTTCCCCTCCAAATACATCCCCAAAAAACCTTGAAATAAACCTCACCCTCCTAAACCATCATTCCACCATTTCAAAACACAAACAACAAAACATCCGAAATCAATCGATTGATTGCAATCCCACAATCTTTGTTGCGGAGCTATTGGTGTGGTTTAGGAAAAGGAGGCAGGGAGTTTGGAGGAATTGATACGGAATGCTGCTGGAGGATGAGGGTGACAAGAGGAGGACACGGAGAAGGTCCTCATTGTGGAGGAGGAGGAGAATTAGGAGAAGACAACCGGTGCCTCCTCAGCTGGGGATTGGAGGTCCTTCAGTGGCGGAAGGAGATGAGTTTTTTGGTAACCAGCACTTTCATCGCAATCAATACATCGCCGTCAGTTCATCGCACAATCATCTCATCGCATGATAAATGACATCGCAATCAACTCATCGCATAATAAACTCATCGCATAACAAACTCATCGCATAACAAACTCATCGCATAACAAACTCATCGCATAACAAACTCATCGCATATTAAACTCATCGCATAACAAACTCATCGCATATTAAACTCATCGCATAATAAACTCATCGCATAATAATCTTATCCCAAAATCATTTAATAGCATAATTAATGCGTCGCACACTTAACGCAATTTCTCGGGTAACATAAAATTATAAAAGTTTAATCTAGTTGCTAAATCTTCGAATGTGGCTGTTAAGTAGATTAATTTTAAAAATCCCTCAGGAGTCGTATACAAATGTAAGTGCAATGTTAAGGAATTGCTATACCTATGGCAGATGGAATAGTAAAGATGTACTTTAAGATTTCTCTGACAACGCTTCAAGCCACTAAATACTTGTGCATTGAAGTCATCAATAAACAATAGCAATCGGATTAGCGTATCGAGTCATATTTCACCGGAATATATGTACTAAACGAACACTCTCAGCCAAAAATAACAAGGGTTTACCGTTTTAGGTAGCATTGCACTGCGAATCCTTCAAGCTGAGCAAGTCAAGCAACAATAACAAACAAAGGATTAGGGATTAGCGAATCGAGTACGGCGAGGTACCTTGAACCATTCATGCTAAGCATGTCCATCAACAGAAGCAAACAAAGGATTAGGGATTAGCGTATCGAGTACTTCGGAGTACATTGAACCATTCATGCTAAGCATGTCTAGCAACAGCTGGTGTACTCCCTTTGTGTTCTCGCGAGCTGGTGTACTTAATGGGTTTTCAGTAGCCACGCTCAACCCGACCCATTATAGGCTAGTGGCTAGCGCGCTTGACGCGCCACGAAGGCTGTGAGCATGCTACTTGGGGTCGCGGTATCGATTCCCCGAGCTGTAACTTTTTTTGCATTTTAACTTGGATTTAGATTAAGGCAAAACATCAAATCTAGCACACACACACACAAAACGTTCCAATCAGACACAAAATTTTTGCAACAACCAAAACTTCGCTATCTTACACTCTTACCATGAGTTTTTTTAACTTGATTTTTTTTGTATTACTATTAGATTGACACTAGTTATCGACCAAAACACAAAAAGTTTCGTTTCTCGTAACTTGGAAATATGGCTGTCGGGAGTTGGCGTAGCCTTAGCCACAGCAAATTTTAAGTATTAGCTCAAACGAATGTCATAATTCGGAAAAATTGCAATAAACGTGATATTTTTAAATGACCTCAGCTTAATCATCATAACTTTTTTGTGTGCAAATATTAACCAATGAAACTTTGCATGCTGATACACAACTAATAGTGTTATTTTCATACGGAGAATCAAGTTGTTTGCTGCACTACAACAAATTCTGCGAGGCAGTTTATCTCAAATTTTGGTGCTTGTCCAACACATATATGACTCTCCAGTCCATACCAAACAATATTTTTCAAAAACTGAAAGACGGCTATAAGGGCACTAGAATGTGCTACTAAACGTAACAAACCACATGAAAAAATCTTGAGACGTTGTCGAGAAATCCCGGTTTGAACATACTAATCCTAGCACCAGAATGAGGTAATATGTTCAAAAGGTTGGATATTCTTTAACATTGGAGTCCATAAAATAAGACGAACTAATATGTGTATTCCAGCCCTGTTTAAGGAGTTTCGAATTGTACCTGAACGTTATGCATATACCCGTCCAAAGATTTTCTAGAGCCAAATTAGTCAAATTGTACATATGAAGCGGACAAACACCATGGCAACTACAACATACAAATTTCAAATTGACATAACTTTTCACTAATTTGGCAAAACGAAATAAATCTTTCAGTATACCTCATAACATGAAATTTTCTGTAAGATAGAGTTAAAATTTTACAAATCAATGGGATTTAAATTTTTTATTAATAAAATGTTGGCCAATTTTTGATGATTTTTAGCACTTAAACCGGGATTTCTCAACAACGTCTCAAGATTTTTTCATGCGGTTTGTTAAGTTTAGTAGCACATATTAGTGGGCTTATAGCCATCTTTAAGTACTTGAAAAATACTGTTTGGTATGGACTGGAGAGTCATATATGTGTTGGACAAATACCAAAATTTGGGATAAAATGCCTCGCAGAATTTTTTGCGGTACAGCAAACAACTTGATTCTCCGTATGAAAATAACTCAATTAGTTGTGTATCAGCATGCAAAGTTTCATTGATTAATACCTGCACACAAAAAACTTATGACGGTTAAGCTGAGGTCATTCAAAAATATCACGTTTTTTGCAATTTTTCCGAATTAGGGCAGTCTTTGGATATAATACTTAAAATTTGCTGTTTAAGTATAGAGACAAATCAGCCCTGAAAGTTTGAAGAGTTTTTGAGAAGGTGAAGAAAATTTTGGTCGATTCTGAAAAAAGATGCTCTATTCGAAGTTTCAATATAGCAGTACGAGAAGCACATAAACACCAAATTAGTCTGTGCTCTATTGAATACCCTGCCCAACCATGAAAATATCTTAAAGCGTGAAATTATTCAAATAACTCAAAACCAGGACTAAAATGATTCAAAAATGAAACTAAATCTGTGATTGGATTGAAATGTAAATTAGAAAATTAGCTCGCTTCACTTCCCCCGGATTCCGTTCCACTGCCACAAGAACCCAGTAATTCTCCCCCACGGCCACAGGTAATCCTAGCACCTCACCAATGACAATTCACCCTCAACCTTGCACTCTTCAAATTATTTATATTTGTTCACCTCCATTTCCCTCTCTGAATCCAGTAAACCCCTTCGTGACGGGTCCAGTGCCCGTGGGTAAACTAGTCTCAGTTTTGCTCTGTATTCCAAGTTACGCCGCCTTGAAATTTCCCCATTTCCCATTAGTACATCGTTAGAATATAATATAAGCAAATCACGATAACGTACCAACACAAATTAGCTTTGGTGAGAGTAACGGTTGGTTACTTTCGGTGCTTCGAAAACAGTGCCAATAGCAAATGAGATAGACATTCGGATAAGGATTTACAAGTAGTGAAGTATTTTATTGAAAGATGAAATTTAGATTTTTGTAAAAGTTTGACGCTGACAGGAGACAATATCTTATCAAAACGGTACTTTCATCAAGTAGATTGGTCCGCGCGAAGGCGTTTGTTGTACAGTACCATATTATTATACGTTAAATATTATTTTTAGGAGATATCATCGGAGAACCGGCGTTAATCCACGAGAAAGTGTCCACAGGGTGTTTTCTTTAAAGCGAGAACAATTGAAGAAAGTAGAAAGCAATGCATCTTTGCTGTAGTGGAAAGAAATGCATTATAATATCATCCTCTTTAACACTTTGATTTCGAAAAACGCATTAATACGTTTTTCTGGAACATCCTCAAACGCGGGAAAACATAATATTACGTTGCTGCTTTCAGAGAGTTGTTGCGGTAAAACGTACTATTACGTAGATTCGAATAGTTTTTGAAAATGGGAAAACGTCATATTGTGTTGCTTGAGTTCTTCCGGCGGTGTGGTAATACGTACTAATCCGCTGTTCTTGCCATTACGTTCCCGTGGAAAAACGTATTGTACTACAAACAATTACCACGTAAAGGGCTGAAACATATTTTTGAAATTCCCATTCCAGTTGATAGTTGGTTTATAAAAATTCCCACTTCGACTGCTTGACTTCCACATTTTAATTGCCATGTGAGCTTTCGCAACACAATAATTTTAACGCCACTTTAACAACAAAAAAGTAGTATCTAATTGCCATGCAAAAGGGTTAACCAAAAATTCATTATGAATAATACAATCATTATATATGCGGAATGGAAAGGTACATATATACTGAGTACTGATCAAGGGCGTACCCAGTAGGGTGCACCGGGTGCACGTGCACCTACCAAAATATCTGACAGCCAAAAAAATATTAATAATGTTGTATTTCCAATGCAACAAATGACGTCTCTCATGCATTTCTTCAGTAACATGCCTTTCTTACGTACAAACATGTTCATAATAAGATTGTATTCAGTTGCACACTTGCGACCACACTTAGTGTCACTGACAAGGGGATTTTAAAAGCAGGCTAATTGGAAAGTGACAGGAAACATAACGAAAAAGACAATTGCGTGGGTATTGCTACTTTTGTATTGTATTGCGTGGTATAATGACACTGCATATTATTCTGATAAACTGTTGTCACCAGAGAACAAATACCGAATTTTTACAATGCTTTAAAAATCTGTAACGTGCTTTATGTATTTCCTCGCCAGATCTCCAAAAAACCGTACGTTTCAGGTGAATGACGGACATTTTATCAACAAGACTGACATTTTGTCTATTTTAGAATTCATCAACAGATCATGGTTTCTAAATTTGCCATGTTTTTATCTCAGTTGCATATAATACGCTATACATACTAAGGCTGCTTACTGTCGGTTTTGTGTCATTTTCAAACAAAATTAGCAAGGTGATCGTCAAAACTCATGCTTTGCAACCTGGCAAATACAAAGGGAGAGTTTGGGAATGGTCTTTATGGTTAAGATCTGATGGATAATTTGAGTGGCGAAATGTTGCAGAAGCAAGTTTAAAAAAAATCATTCTAGAAATTGTATATGGTAATGGTGGTTTGGATATACCTGTTCCCTACTGGATTCTAATTCTGGATGAACCTTATGTGTAAGTTGCTTTTTGTTTACTGTAATTTTTGTTATAGGGCCACCTTTATCTAGAAAACCCTTTTATTTAAGACTTTTTATCGGCCATTGATAAAGTTACATAGCTGAGATCTTTTTCCAATGGTTTTTTCTATTTTTTCAGTAGAAGTTTTTATTACTTTACCAATATCCTGCCCCTCATCCCCCTCAGAGCACTCCACAAACTCGTCCAGCTTTTCATCATCGCTCCCCAAATACTGCTAATCCAGCTCAATGTTAAGGTCTTCCGCCAGCATGCTCACTCGAATGTCGATCTCTTTTTGGCGAAGAGAGTTGAGCCGTATCTTCTCCTCCGCCGCCTCCATTTCTATCCGCCGCCTCGTAATTTCTCCAATTCGAGCTGCTGCCTCCCACGTTGCGACCTTGCTGTTTTCCGGGACGTAGAAACCGATCTTCCTCCCTGAGTTTCCTATCCACTTTTCCGGCTACCCTGAGCACCGCCTCCTTGGAGGTCCTCCTGTTCCTCCCCAGGTTGAAAGCCCCCTCCTCGGAAGCCCTTCCCACCCTGGTTGTGTTGAGAAATCCCTTCCTGGGATCCTCCCCTTTGGTTTGACTGTTGAGCATCCCCTGCATGGTCTGCCCCTCCCTCAGGTTCCCCGGAGCCGCTGGTCCCCCCGACGACCCCTCCCTCTGGAACCTGAATTGTTATCCTGGACATCTCTAGGCCCCCGGTAACAAATGATCTTGGTACCACCGGTACAGGAACCCCCGTGACTCCTGGTGCAAATCTATCCGGCGGTACCCCCTTGTTCTGTCGAGAACTTCGTCGGCGCTGAACCGTTTCCTTCGAAGTCTCTTGACCGGTCTCCATAGCACGGAGTTATCCGGTTCGATGGACCAAAACTGTTCACGCCACGATACTTGAGAGTGCACAGGTATGGCCTTCCCCAAATCCCACCAAGTTGAAGGACCACCTCCAGATGGAGGAATTCCAGAATGCCGCTTGCCTCTTATGCTTACGGAAATTTCCGGATACTATTATGCCAATAAATTGACCCCAAAAAAGACTTGTAACTGCAAAATCTTTATTTACCCCAAGACCCCAATGTCAAGAGATATCTATAATGATAATCTGACCCACAGTTATCGACTATTCCAACTGACTAGCAGTTGTCAACTCATGCATCACAACTGACATGACATGACATGCATCACAGTTGCTTTTATACTAGTTTTACAGAAAAGTTCGAATGCCCACAAGTCGAGCATTCGATCAAAGTACGAAATCATAACAAAGAAAATATGACCGGAAACAATGCTACTTCCGGTCATGTACAACAAAAATCAAAGTTCATGAAATGAAGACAAAGAAAGCACCCAAAATTGAACCCGTTTCCGGTTACCATTCTTAATCCCCAATGACAAATTTCATGAAACGTTTCTTAACAAAGCAAAAATAACATTATTATTTACATAATACAAAAACGAAATAGCTACGAACTAATCCTGGAAATTTCCAGCTTCGATCTTCATTGTAATTTCCTTTCCTTCTTCAATCCGCGTGAACAGTTACTTTAAAAACTATCTGAAGTGATTTCAAATCTTGAATTGCACACCGACAACAGACATGATAATGATGAAATGCATGTAGATTATTTACACTGGAAATACCTGCACCTGCAAACTAGTCAACGATTGGCATAAAAACATTACACAAAAGCATTACGACAAAATATCATCCATATCATTAGAAATTTAAGTAACTTTTTATTCAAATTTTATGTGCTACAAAAATTTTGGTAGGTGCAATTGCACTCGATGCACCACCTTGAATACGCCCTTGTTCCTGACCGACGTAGCAATAATTTTTTCAGTTTCGTTTACCACGCACATATAATTTATATGATATAAATTAACCAGTTTGTAAAAATCGCGATTCCGACCAGTTTTTTGTATAAAAGGTTTACAAAAGATTTTTCAAATGCCATACCGTTTCCGATTTTTGGATAAAACGTTTGGACAAAAATCGGTTTAATCGCGATTAATCGCGATTAGTTTTCGATTTTTGCCATCACTATACTATTGTATGTGTAAGATTGTGACAACGCTAAAGCGGCTTTTTAACACAAAACCCATTGAAATAAAAAAAGTCAAGGATTACCAATACTCCCCTAAATCCGTGAATAATTTTGACTACCCCATTTAGTGTGATTTGGTTAGCATGTTTGTTCTTGTATCAGTATTTATGCAAGCTTGAACTCACTAAGCTCTGCTTCTGAGTATTTTTGATAAGACGAAAGAATTTACAAGGGCTTAAAAATATAAAAATACTAAACCGTCAACTCAAATTTTTACGACTGTTGTCACAGGGTTAAAATAATAATCTTATTAACTTTGGTATGGAAAGGTGTTTAAGAGGTACCTTAATCTGATGAGTGAATAGGTTCCTGCTTAACGAACTAGCAAATATTGCTGGGAAGCATACAAGATGAAATAAAGCCAGTTCACGAAAGCTGTCCGTAGTATTACGCTAGCTACAGTTTTAGTACATAGGATAAATCCTATCGAATAACACTAACACATAACTCCAGCCAACTACTCTTAATATTGTTCTTAGTACAGTTTTGTTTGTTTGTGTGAAACTGTCAGAGATGTTTGAAATTTTATTAAACGGATTCTTCAATAAAGTTGCCTGAACGATTCTTGACATGAAATGATTTCACAAATTTTTATAGTCAGTTGAGAGTTTATAATATATTGTGTTATGCCCAACAACAAATAAAATTACTGTATTACGTGCCAACTGCAACGAGTCAAGATGCCTGCCATCAAGTGTCAAATTTGTGAACATGTATTCAAAACGAATGACCAACTCACAATCCATATGAGAGTCCATACAGGTGAAAAGCCGTACAAATGTTATACGTGCAATAAATCATTTTCATATATATCTAATATAACTAGACACATTAAAGGTGTTCATGAGCAGCAGAAACCTTATAAATGTGTGCAGTGCAACAAATGTTTTGCAGAGAAATCAAATTTACGCAAACACCTTCAAGCAGTTCATGAGAGACAAAAACCCTACAAATGTGACCAGTGCAACGGATCATTCTCCGTAAAAAGCTCTCTACATAAACACGTCAAAGCTGTTCACGAGATGTTGAAGCCGTTTAAATGTATTCAATGCAACAAGTGCTTTGCAACAAAGACACAATTAAATGTGCACATTAATGGGTTCCATGAAAATATAAAACCATTTAAATGCAGTCTGTGTGATAAAAGCTTTGCACAAAAAGGAAGCTGGTATAAACACAGAAATAATGTTCATCAGAGTCAAAAACCATTTGATTGTGTTTTCTGCAGCAAAAAGTTCTCATCAAAGAGTAACCTAATTAGACATACCAGGATCCATATCGGCGAAAAACCTTTCAGTTGTGCTCTTTGCAGTGCATCTTTTACTTGCAGTTCAGCCATGACAACTCATATGCGAACGCATACAGGAGAAAAACCATACCGCTGCGATGTTTGTGAGAGGCGATTTAATACTAAAATGGAGCTAAGACAGCATCAAAGTACTAAACACGGTACGGTTTTTGTAATAAATTTTACTTCTGGTTTAATTGTATTCATGTATACTGTAATAATTTTGTTAACATTATTTTGCAGAGGAAAGTGTTAAGACCTTCTCCTGTCTGTTCTGCACATCCAGTTTTCGTACACGGCATCAACTACACACCCACATTAACTCCCATACCAGGGAAAAGCCGTTCAGTTGCAGTTTTTGTTTGGATTGCTTTTCTACATCCGGCAGCCTCACGGCTCATGTAAAGATGGTGCATCTGGATTCTTAAAATCATCAGTGATAAACGGGCAGCAAGCCAATTCTCTGAAGTATCACTGCATTTTAATGAGAGAAACTTTCACACTGTACGACAAACAGAAAGGAATTTTCTTATTGCGTAAATAATATATTTAGTTAATCAGGAATTCTACGAATTTACATAAATTAGAACGCAAATTGTAGGAAAACTAAGAAATTTTTTGGCTGTAATATGACTCCGATTTATTCACTGGTAATTTTTTTCAAAACTTTGTCTTTATGAAATCGACGCACCACCTTGTAAATTTTTACATTTAAGTATATTTGTGTAATAAATTGAAATATGAGCTCATTTTGTAGCGCGCTTCAAATATTAAACATTGTATAAACAATAATAAAATAGTTTTCAAAACGTATGTCAAATTATTAAGAAAACATGCGTACTTCCGGGGTAAAGTGTGCCAAAAAAGTTTTAAGAAAAATTCATAAACAAATAAACACCACTCATAAAAAACAAGAACATCCGAAAAGTATCTGACCGTAATGCATTTCATGGCTTACAAGCTGATTACTTATACTCATCATTATCATTTTCAGTTAAAACTGCAAAAAAAATTTATCCAACTTTTTGGTTTGCTGCATATCCCAAAATCTCTGCTGTGCCACACTAGAAGTGTACTTAATTTCAATCCAAGAATGAACCAAAGAGGAAAATCCTAACCTAAATCCCGGGTTGCCAAACAATTAGCAATGTAGTGTTTATTAAGCGTATGCACCCCGACAACCCGTAATTAAGTTATAAATATAGCCATATTAAAGATTCTGTCGATTTTATATCATTTTTGTGTTGATTTGCCAGCATTTGGTTTTTTGGCTGAGCTGGTGGTAGTAACCATGTTGTTAGATACAAAGGGTATAATCGGTCACGTCTGAAAGAGTAGATGTTTTGAATAAGAAGAGGTACAACGCGAAACTAAAGGTGGAATACATTTACTTGTCAACTCTTTGTCCCTGTTCTTTAATTCAATTGGATTGAGCAAATTTTTGCTTGCTTTTTTCAATACAAATATGTTTTTCGATATAATTGCTTTTTATTTTTGCTCTGGTCTTAGGGTTTGTTAAACATGCTCTAAAAATCATTGTCCCTTTATTAAAAGTGCGTGTGTGAATGTCACGTTACATAAATTCTAAGTATTTTGCAGTTTTTTTTCAAGATTTAGAGACAGTTTAGCTCAGACACTGGACATTTTTTTACGAGCAAACTTGCAGATAAGAAAGTTTATCACTACGACGAGATCCTAGTTAAAAGTCGAGCGCTTTCGGTTGGTGGACCACCGAAAATTGGACTATGGAGCTGGGCTAAACCTGGCTGAGATGAAGATAAGTATTCTAATGCCCAGGAATGTTCTTTAAGGAAGGTTGGCCAATTGGATTGTTACCAGGAGTTTGGTCAAGTTGACCAAGGAGGGGATCTGGGTGGATGAAGGGTTCTGTATAAAAGTGAGATAAAAGGGGAAAAGATGCTTTGCGACTTGGGAACGTGGAGGGATTTGCCTGGTATTTGGCTATACGTGGAAATTAGTGGGAGCCCGGGTACAATTTTATTAGAACAGGTAATTGAAAAATTATTGAGATGCTATAATTACTACCTGTGATGGTTTGTCCCGCGGGGAAAATGAGCCCTTCGGTTGGGGTGGTACCTCCGCACGTCCGTACCGTAGAGGGTGAGTCTACAAGTTTTGGATGGATTGTGAATATTTCCAATGAATCAATGAAGAACATGTAACGGAAGTGGTGGATGATGGTCCAAGAGAAAATAAAGCTACAGTAGACCCTGTTCCCAGACCCAGTACATCTAGGAAAAGCAATGGAGCTCTGTAAAATGCAGCATTTAAATTCAAAGACTTCATTCATTTCCATTTCGTTATAATATTGCATTTTAGCACCGACTATTTTTGCTAGCTAATATAGCAATGCTATGCTGGCTTTGTTCGTTTGTTCTGCCAAAATGTTCGCTCCGAAAATATTAATACGTTGAGATGTCCGTGACGACTCAAAATGGAACAGAAAAAGTAGTGGCGACTGAACTATTTGAGTGTTTATGACCATTTATTATAAGTTATTACTAAAGTTTTGAAATCTTGAAACCGCAAACCACCTCATTTTCTATTTCGGCAAGCCATATAAAATGGGAAAGGGCAACTACTTCTACGTTGCAGGCAAATCCGCTTAAAAATTAATTTTCTTGTAGCTGGAATGCAAATATTACAGAAAAATTAAGGAGGAGTTTTATGTTCGCAAAATTCAATTTTATATTGTTTTAAAAGCTTTTGTGTTTACCAAATATGTATTCTTTCGTGTACAAGAAGTTTTTCTAATAACAGCCGTTGAGAAATAAATAAATACTTACAACTTACAGATTTTTTACTTTGAATTATGCCAGCAATCAGTTAAAGTAAAGAACATTTAATATAAATAAAAACATATAAGATACAGTGTGTCCGTATGTCTATTAAGCTGTCCATTGTTTTTCAAACCTGGCACACATACTTGAGTATACTA
>JAIQCH010000233.1:0-12999 GCA_029691765.1 Entomobrya proxima
GTTTCATTTTAATGACAATCCGATAGATATATCCAATAGATAGAATTTCGAATAGTCGAATAAAAAGCTTTAAAAAAGAATTTCTGGACTTTTACAAAAAATCATTTGAAAAATCAAAATCATCATTTTATAAAAGTTACCCAGCAATTATATGTATTCCTTATAAACGTTTCTTTCAGTTTGCTTATTAAGTTTTTTCTAATTAGAAGTTAACAGATACGCTACTCTATAAAACAATTCTGTTTAAGCGCTAAATGTATATAAAACACATTGAATTTCAATTGATGGGAAAATGGGAAACTTAATACTTATGATTTCTTTGTACATTCTGGAATAAATCAAGGTAAAAAATATTTAATTTGTTAGCATGCATTTATGTTTCAATAGTTATCATTAAATTAGGAAGTTTATTATCCAGAAAAACACATTCTTACCTTAAATATTACAGAAGCTTTAGAAACAGTTCATACTTACATATTGCACAGAGAATGCTCATCCTTAATTTTTATGTAAAAGTTGCGTTCCAGCTTTATGAAAATTAATTTTTAGCGGATTTTTGTACAACGTAGATAAGCGGGCAGTCTACGTCGAAATCAGTTTGTGCGCTTTCTATATACTTAAAGTGAACCAAAAAGTACTTATTTGTTTTAAAGCGAAAATAATTAATTTATTCTAATTTAATTTAATTTTAATCAGGATCTAACATGAACCCATTCTAACATGTACATTCTTAAAAAATAAAATCCTTGATTAATTAGTTTGGCTTGCTTGTTTTCTAACAATATAAACTTGGAGAAATTATTTTCACTTACACCTTACAGTCCGATAAGCCCTTTCTGACATGTCCTAATATTTTAAACTTTGTACTTGGTTAAAACTGTAAAACCCATGAAAAATGTTCAGGAATATTTGAAAAATTCAGTTAATAACTGGCCAGACTAGGAATAAACAAATTTTTAACTTGTTTTTCTCAAGTAGCCCGAGCCCGGATTAAATAATATCTGAGCTTAAGATTACAGTTGTGTGTGGTTATTTATTGCATTGCATTTTGATCTGCTATTTTATTACCCTAAACTAGAAAACGTTTGTATAAAATATAGTCTGTCATCTCATTTCCGCTCCGCCTTCATTATAAAATTAGATAATTGCCTTAATGTTTGGTCTAAATGAATATATTTTCTGATTTGAAGAAGAAGCATGTTATACTTGCTAATGGGCTAATTGGGATAATGGGAACAGCAAAAATTCAGATGATTTTTAATACCAGGGGCAAGTCGCACTCAGGTAAAATATAGCCTTTGTCCCATTCTATATTATTTGCAAGATGTGTTAAAACAGTTATTTATCCGGGAAGTAACTAACATATGCTTCGATCAGCTACTTCTACCTCTACAAAACAACAAGCATCCCTGAACCATGACAAAATAATTGCTTAATTGTGGATTTAAAGTGGATTTTCGTTAGAGACAAATGAAAACAAAAATTATAGTGGTCAATGGTATTTAGTTCGACCCACCACACTTCCCCAAGGGGATTCTGACTGAAGTAAAAAGGAAAAGGAGAACCAACTAAGATTCCTCCACCAATTTCTACGTTTATCCTTAAACTTCCTTTGGGCCACTCCACATCCTTTTATTTATTATCACGTTTATAAGGCAAAATAGTTTTAAGGCTTTTGAGACAATTTACTTGGGACACTGGACAAGATCCACGAGTAAAGTTTACACTGTAAACCAGTTTGCCGATAGGCTTGGCTATTGTCAAGGTAAACCACAGAACCGCCATTCAGTTAATCAGGACGGGTCCTGAATGTAAACGTGATCAGAATGTATCAGTGCCAGCTATTATAACACCTTTTTTCTTCAAAAGAGGAAATACCTACATGGATTAAACCTTAATGGAACCTCCCATTCATGAATCTTCGGACACTTGGTAATGTAAGGTTATTAACATTAACTTATATTGTCGGATTTATCGGCATTAGATTGATGATGGTTTGTAATGAATTAATAGGTGACCGTAAAGGTTGAATATACGTAATATGTAACCTACCTATTCGGGGTTTGTTTCTGTTCTTTTATTAAATTATTACTGCTTTTTTAAATTTAAAACCTTTTTATTTCTGCTCTGATCTTATGATTTCTCGGACATGATCTAAAAATAAATGCCACCTGAATTAAAATGGGTTGAAATACCAAGTTAGGTAATTTCCACGTTTTTTGCAGTTTTTAAGCTTCTGAGAAGGTGTATGCCGGACTAGAGCCTAAGTGACGAGGGTCATAGAGGGAAGACTCTTCCCGGGCCGGGACATAGTTGAATGCGGCAGGGCCGAAATTTGCTGAACATGCCGCTGTATCACTAAAAAGCAGAAACCTTAACTTGTAATATAAAACATGTTTGGTGACAGCAACCACGTTTGTCGATGCACAATGGATATTACATTTCTTTTCTTGAATCCTAGTATTGGAAGGTTCCTTGACTGAACTGTACACTCAAAATTCTTGAGCATTGTCACTTGCTTTTCCATTTTTTTTTCGAACATCTTTTTTACCAGCGAGTCAGTGAATCAAACACAGATAGTCGAATAGGCTCAGCTACTTATTTGAAGTTATCCCACTTTTAGTTTACTTGAAATACATTTGAATTCCAGGTTACAAGATACATATTTTATTTTCAAGTTTATATAAAACACACGTCCAATGCAATTCTGTACACAACAACGCTAAGAATAGTAAAACGGCGACATTGTTTTAGCCTACAAATTAAAATATAAGCGTCCACTTTATATTGGATTTTAGATCAAGTAATATTTTTTCTAATCCACTAGATTTTTCCCGGTACTATATAAGACTAGTACTAATGAATGATCCCCAAGAAAAATTATCATTTATACTAAGAAAAGAAAGCAATAACGAATGAAATGCGTTTTTAAATAAGTTTAATTACATTATAAATTGAAACACATCGACTTCAATGCTGTAGTGTTAAAGTATTTAGAAGGCTTCAGAAATAAAACTGTTTTGTAAATTAAATAGACGGATTTAATTCCGAATGGTTAGGCTTGTTGTAGTTCGTGAAACCACCGTGTTACTGTTTCAAACCAGTTTAAATAAGTAAATTGTACTGTTAATAATTTTCCCAGGGAGAACAAAGTTGTGATATTTGCATGAATTTCATGTGTAGAGGATTATACAAAAATGAGTGAGATATGGCAGAAGATATTACGCAATTTACACGTGTACAAAATGTTTGTCGAAATCGTGTGATTTTGATGCTTATCCCATGTTATCTCTCTCGTCTGTGAAATGGAATCAACTTGATTCAATCAAGTGTGTGTGTGTGTAGAAGAGTTGTAAATAAGTATTTTAATTTCTGCTTAATAAAGTAGTGAGTAGCAGCAGTAGTAAGCCCTATCGCTTGTGATTTGCTTATTTGCATACCTAACGTTGAGTCATAGCAGAACGCTTGCCTGGACCGTGTTGTTGCGTGTAAACCAGTTGTCTGCCATGGAGTAACGTAAGATAAACCCTAATTTGCAAGCTAATGCATCTCTAATCGCATAATATAGCATATTTCACATGAAAACATACCTCCTTGGGCCGTACAACACTGTTGTCTGTGAGTTCAATGGATTATCGCCTGACGGATGGATGGATGAATGGAGGAAGGTTTCAAACTTGCAAAACTTTCGACAACGCGCGGTTTCCTCTTTCAGGACGTTTACAACTAGAGTACACAAAAATTACTTCTAAATGGTTTACAGCTTATTTGAACAAGATCCAAGGTGACTTTAACAAAAAACATCATAGTTAGTCAGCACTTTTGCATTAAGTAGATATTTTAAACTTAAAATAAAACATGATATGGTCACATCCAATACAATTCACTGCACCACAAGGACTGCTAAGCAGATTGAAAATTGCTATGGTTTTTGATACTTCTAGCATTGAAATCTCAATGAACATCATGAAAATATTCTCGCCTATAATAAGGCTGTAATACGCATATACGTGGAGTTTTCCAAAAGTAATGCAAATAACTTCATCGTACACAAAATTTTTACATAAAGCTTGGTAGGCCTGAAATGTTGTATGGTGTTAGGGTAGTAATTACCAATTATCTGTGCAAAATATTGCATGCCTAGCTTACTTTATTATTGGGTTATGAAAAGTTAAAAATCAGGTATAAATTTTTCATCGTTTTTCTGAAGGCGATTTTTCGTGTTCCATAACTTCAAATGGCAGTTTGTGGCAAAACAAATTGGATAGATAAGAAAGATTATGCATTTAATAAACCCTAAGTCTAATAGAATCTGATACAAGTGCATTTTGTTCTTTCCGTCTACGTAAGCAACGGGAAGCATTCAATTTCGAAGTCAATCCGACGAACCAATTTTAGTAAGAATGCAGAAAAATCTGGCCATATTTTTGGGAACTGCAAATAATTAATAGGAAACAAAATACTTTAAAACGATAAGCAATCAATAGGCTTTATGACACATATTGACATTACTATTCCAAGTGTTATATGTAGTTTTAATAAAAACATAAGAAAAATCACTGAAAAATTTGCAAAAAACGGGAGCACGAGGTTGCATGTCAGATTCGTTTTTGGTTTGGAAGGTAAATTCTCTTTTTGAATCAAATGGTCACTACACTAGATACCTTGGATGACGACAAAACAAACGCGTACCAAGTTTTGGCTTTTTGACAATTCCTATGGAAAATACCGAGATCAAAAGAAATCATCGCTTACGAAACTTCAAAATTTTATCAATTTGGTTTAAGGGGACACGTCGTTATAGATGTGTAAATGGAGCTAAACATGAGCAAATGGAAGCCATTGAACACCCGCGAAGTTCCATTTTTGACAAAAGTTTAAAAAACGGAGATTTGTTGTACTTAATTTAAATTTCGGCTCTGTACTGCACTAGAATAGTTAACGGCGAGTTTAATGATGCCAAGCTCTCAAAAATTTCTCCATGATTTCACTGATAAAAATTAAATCTCAACTCTAGAAGCAAAGTTTACCTATATAAATAAGTAAATTTTTCATAGATTTTGGTATCGTTAAACTCGCCGTTAGCTATTCTAGTGCAGTACAGAGCCGAAATTTAAATTAAGTACAACAAATCTCCGTTTTTTAAACTTTTGTCAAAAATGGAACTTCGCGGGTGTTCAATGGCTTTCATTTGCCCATGTTTAGCTCCATTTACACATCTATAACGACGTGTCCCCTTAAATCCACTGTTCTTATATTATTGCAAATGTAGTCATGATGGATAATGGAATATATACGGTTGCTGTCACTCAGATGGTTCGTCCGCATTTTTTCAACTGCGGACGACAAAATTCACGTTTTTTTCAACTCAATACTCGTCCGCAAATCATGATGCGGACGAACAAATTCACCTTTTCCAACACAATCTTCGTCCGCATTCACACGATACGCTTTCATATATTAAGCAACGTGTCCTGTGAACGAACCCTTAGTATTCGTCTGCAATTTTCAAATGCGGACGAACAAATTCACGTTTTTCAACTCAATAGTCGTCCGCAATTTTCAACTGCGGACGAACAAATTCACGATTTTCAACGGTGGACACAAGTAAGCCGAATGGCCGAACGCAAATCATGCAATTTAGCCAAACAGCCGAAAATTTTCGGCTGTTTTCACATGCAAGTTAGCCGAATTTTTTCTTGGCGGTTAGAAATGCATAGCAGATATGTTGAATGCAAAGTTAGTATTTTCACTTCATTTGTTACTTTAAAAAATTGAGGTGAGGTTATGTTAGGTTATTTTAAAAGCAGAGTTCTGATAATCGCGGCTGATAACCAAACCGAATTCAGTTGGGTTGGGATATTGTGAGTTTTGAAGATTTTCAGAAGGGTTGGGATTTTTTGAGTTTTTAAGATTTTTACTTGGGTTGGATTTTTTGAGTTTTTGAAAATTTTCAGACGCGTTGAGATTTTTGAAATCTTGAAGAAGATCAGTTGGGTTTGGATTTATGAAATTTGGAAGATATTAAGATGGGTTTGAATTTTTTTGAATTTTGAAGATTTAAAGTTGGGTTAGAATTTTTTGAAGATTTTTAGTTGCGTTTGAATTTTTGAATATTTTTTGGTCGCGTTAGAATGATTTATAGGTTTTGTAAAATTTTTAGAAGGGGTACGCAATTTTGAGGATATTTTACGTGAGTAAGCTATTTGACAATTGTTATTGTAGCCGTAGTGGGTTTACTATTGTGCATGCACATTGTTTGCGAAAGACGAGATTTCAGCAGGATTGGATGCTAAGATGGTAGCCGAAAAAATCCAAAAGTCCTAACCCAAGTAAATACCTTTAAAACTCCAAAAATCCCAACTCAACTAAAAATCTTTAAAACTCCAAAAATCCCAACCCAAGTAAAAATCTTTACAACCCCAAAAATCCTAACCCAAGTCAAAATCTTTAAAACTCAAAAAATCAGAACCCAAGTAAAAATCTTTAATACTCCAAGAATCCCAACCCAAGTAAAAATCTCTAAAACTCCAAAAACCCGAACTTAAGTAAAAAAAATTCAAGATTCCAAAAATCTCAACGCGTCTGAAAATTTTTAAAAACTCAAAAAATCCAACCCAAGTAAAAATCTTAAAAACTCAACAAATCCCAACCCTTCTGAAAATCTTCAAAACTCACAATATCCCAACCCAACTGAATTCGGTTTGGTTATCAGCCGCGATTATCAGAACCCTGGTTTTAAAATAACCTAACATAACCTCACCTGAATTTTTTAAAGTAACAAATGAAGTGAAAATACTAAGGTTTGCATTCAACATATCTGCTATGCATTTCTAACCGCCAAGAAAAACTTCGGCTAACTTGCATGTGAAAACAGCCGAAAATTTTCGGCTGTTCGGCTAAATTGCATGGTTTGCGTTCGGCCATTCGGCTTACTTGTGTCCACCGTTGAAAATCGTGAATTTATTCGTCCGCAGTTGAAAATTCGGACGAACCAACCGATTGAACCCAAACTTTATCCGTGCATGTGCAATTGGGGTGCATACACAATATACGTCTGTACATTCTGCCAAGAAAAACTCTTCCAAAGAAAAACGTGAATTTGTTCGTCCGCATCGTGATTTTGCGGACGAGGATTGAGTTAAAAATCGTGAATTTTGTCTTCCGCAGTTGAAAAATGCGGACGAAAAGATTCACCAGCCATTTGCTACCAGCCAACCTAAGGGTTTGTTCACATGACACGTTGCTTAATATATGAAAGCATATCGTGTGAATGCGGACGAAGATTGTGTTGGAAAAGGTGAATTTGTTCGTCCGCATCATGATTTGCGGACGAGTATTGAGTTGAAAAAAACGTGAATTTTGTCGTCCGCAGTTGAAAAAATGCGGACGAACCATCTGAGTGACAGCGACCATATAAACATTAATACCTGGGCTATATGTGTGACTAATCAGACTTACATATTTCTTTAACGTTTTTGAAACATAGCTTGAGAAAATATTTTTGAATTCCTTTTGGAAAACTCTACGTACAAGCAGTGATAGTGTCATTTAAGTAGACTTTTTAAAAACTTTTCACTGTTGAATAAACAGAGATTTACACGCCCCTGGAAAATTCTTTTTCTTCCCGTTATCCGAAGGTACTAAAAAAATTTCCCGATGAACACATGGTTAAAAAATTTCCCGCTAGACATAATACGAAAAGCTTTCTGCGAGTAACATATGAAACTGGCAAATTTGACTTCTTACATTTTGACATACCCATTAACAAATGTTGTGGGAACATAATAATAGAGACATTTTTTAAAGCAGCAAGACTGAAGACTTTGCAAAATGGTGGGAACATTTTGTACAATAGTAATAGCATGTAAAATGGAAGAGTCTTGAAGAAACATGAACGGGAAAATTGCGTCGTATAAAAATTGCGAATTTTGGCTTAAACGAGAACATTTGAGATTAAGTTATTTTTAGAAATGCGTAAAGGACTTGGCAAACGTCTATCTTCAGAAGCTTTCAATTTAATTTATAAGGTTTTTTTATTTGGGAAATTAGTTAGCTTGTTTAAAAAAAAATTATTACTTTTTATTAGCATTATGTCGACGTTGGTTTGCGTACTAGGTGCTCTAGTGTTACTTCTTTACGCTGAAACGATTCTATACATAAATTCTTCTTGCAATATGACATGTCATACAATCTAAAGTTCAGACTCTAAACGTACACTACTTTGATAAATCATTGGTGTCTGTTAATTGAATTATATTACCAATATGAAATTATTAAATACTGTGTTATCACCTGAATAATCTAGAGTTTACATAAAATACCTTATGACTTCCAAGATACTCTTAATAAGCTAACTGCTGTACTGCTTGAGTACTTTTTAACCTGAGAAACCCTTTTTAATTACTCGCAAGAAATCATAACTCGCCTCGCCACTATGTACGCTGCATCTACATAGTCGGTCAACGTAGAATCGGTCAATAAGTCGTTCTATTAGACTCAACAATTTTAATGCAATTGCCTCAGTCATTGACATTAACGACATGGCAATTTTGTAAATCAGCCGGAAAGATTTGTTTGAAAATTGAAACAAATTGCTGGACAGGTAATACCCAAATCGTATTGTAATAAAATTTAGCAATGGCAAACGATTAATCGCGACTCCAAAACGATTTCCGATCCAAATTCTGGTAAAATCGTTTAGATAATCGGAAAACCGATTCGATTATTTGTAGAGCTTAAAACGTTTAGATATCGAAAAAAAAATCACGATTTTTACTTCTATAAAAATTTTCATAAAATCAATCAGGTTTTCTTAAAATTTACTCACAGTCCTACCAATAGCAACTACAAAACCTGAGAAATATGAAAATTTGACAACATAAAGCATGTGACTAAATCGAGTCGTGTAATTTTCTGTGTAAATAGGTTACTCACTTCTAATTTAAGCAACTTCAAATGCTAATTTTGTCATAAATTAGCGTTTTCTAGGAATCGCGATTAATCACGATTTTCGATTTTTATATAAAACTTTTTCTATCAGGCACAAAACGTTTGGACAAAAATCGAAATAATCGCGATTAATCACGATTAGTTTCCGATTTTTGCTACTAAATAAAATGGAACAGTTATGCATGAAACTCAAGCCTTTTCGAGTTCGGCTTGTATAAATGTGAAGAAATATGGCATGAAACTCGAAAAATTTTATATGAGCATGACATGAGTAATTTGTTCGAATAATGGCAAACATTTGTATGAAAATGAGCAAATTTTGTATGAAATGGTTGTTTAGGAATGAAATCGGGAAAGGTTTGTACAAAATTATGAAAATTTCCAGTAAAACTGGGAAACGTTTGTATGAATCCGGTTTTTTTTGATAAATCGGGAAGCATTTTGTTTAAAATAGGGAAAATAAGCTTAAAACGTTTTCTTTAAAAGCAAGAGCAAGAACATTTCACTGCCGGTTATAATCGGGATAAGATTAATAATTTAGTTTGCAAACTTGAGGAATCTCATGTAGTTTTGGAAAATGTTGAAACATTTCGTTGCACATTTTGATATTTGTTCCCCATCTTCGCTCCTTTGCAGTTTCCCTCCAATCCCTTCTTTCTTCTCTTCCTTCATTTCCCTCTTTCTTCTCTTACTCCTTCCTTTCCTTTCTCCTTCCTTGCCTTTCTCCTGCCTTGCCTTTCTCCTTCCTTGCCTTTCTCCTGCCTTGCCTTTCTCCTGCCTTGCCTTTCTCCTTCCTTCCCTTCCATCCCCTTTCCTCTTCCTTTGGGCTCAAAATTTCCCGGTATCCTAGATACCAGGATACCGAGTTTTTTCCAGTGGCGGATTTACATATGAATACTAACACAGATGCCGTCTGTAGGTCAGAGAGACAAAGATTTTTTATGCAAATTAGAGACATAACTTTATTAGTGAGTTTCAATTTAAATTGAAGCACAAATATATATATTACTTTGGTATACTTTAGTAAAACGACGGAGGTAGCCTCAAATTTTGTCATATTGTCATAGTGTTAACATTTCAAACTTTCAAGAAAGTAGAGTAATTCCAGCAAGCAGTTTAGTGCTATATTAAGTTTGGATAATAGTTGTCCGTAAATGGATAAAAAGAGACAACACAATAATCTGAATTAAGATTTTGTGGAGGTTTTGCGCTGACATCTGTCCGTCGGTGGAAAAAACTTTTATTTTTGGTATCCTGATAAACCGGGAAAAATTTCTGGATGAAGTAAAATCTAAATTCCCCATATTTTTCCTGTCCGTTCCTAATTTCTTCCCCCTCGTTTCCCTTTCTTCCTTCCGGTTTACTCCATTTCCCGGTCCAAAATACAAAAATACTGCAAATTTAGCCGCCGCCTTAGGCGGCGACAACATTTCCCGGTATCCTAGATACCCAAATTCGAAGTTTTTTCCACCGACGCATCTGTCCTAAAACAACGTAGAAGGGCATTTCCGATATAGATTCAACTTGAGTTTACATGGCACGTGTTCGGCAATGAACTATGCTGTGCCAGGCCCATTGAAGATGATGTGGTTACTGTGGTGCTCAGTAGCTGGATTTTTTATGCTCAATGATCAGCCCAAAAACTGAAACGAATTCCATTTTTGTTATCTACTTAACCAACAACACGGATATTTTGCTAGTGGTGGATCAATAGCAATCATAGTGGTGTTAATGAAGCAGTGCCTTTTTTCATACGTAATTTATGTAACTGTGTTAAAAAGAGTAAATAAAAGTGTTAGTATGTACAAGAAGCAATTTTTTAACCAGAGAACGTCGAATCTGAATAAACACACAATTTTATTGATTGAGACATCAAATGATTGAAAATTCTAAATACCGTGGAATAATTTTTTCGTAAATATGTGGGGTTTTTGTACGGTTATGTTACAAAAGACCCAAGACTTTTTTTGCAATCCCGGGGTCAGCTTAAGATACCAAAAATGCTCTATTCGAATTCTTACATTCTGCCTGGACGCCGGATTAAAAGTCAGTCGACTAACCAAGTGATAAACCACCTTTGATTAAAAATTTGTTATAAAATTGATATAAATAAAATAAATAAATATTGATATATTTAATAAATAAATTGAAAGTGCTCCTGTCCAGATCCTCCATTGTTGTACCCCAGAGTGATCCCTAATTTGAATGGCTCACCCCCTCCTTTCAAAATGGTCACCATTTGGATATTACAGCATAAGGAACATTTTGAATCCCAAGTTGACATTATATAAGCTCAGCTAAAATAGTTTAAGACTTAAACTTTAAGTCGTTGTTTACTTTAACATTGTTGACTTAGCTTGTTAAGTCTCTTGGAATCTGTCGCTAAAGTAATCCCTTCTGAGTGGTTCTTTTAAATGTTGGCGTTAGACTTACGCAATTCCTTGGCAGGTATTAATGTATTTTTACAAGAATTTTGTCAAATTGCATGTCTAAAAATGAGAAGTTGTCAGGAAGGCTTCCGGCAGTTCCGTAATGAATTCTGGAATCAGGAATGTTTTCTTACAGGCAGATCATGTGTGGGGAAATGTCTGTTGAGTACATTGAGTACGAAGCTTAGCCTCTATTTATGGCAATATCATTTTGTATCCATTGTTCAATATATTACCTTTTGAAGGCGGAATTGCGGAATGAGTAGAGGACTAGGAGGTAAGAGACGATCCCTCAACTGCTCCTTCAAGATGAGGAGAAGGATATAACCGGGGTGGTGTAAATAGGTTATGTTATGGAGGAAACGGATCCGGGAGAAGTGGAGGAGGAAGGCTTGGCCCATAGCCACAAAGTTGCCAACATTCCAACTATCCCGTAGGAATTGGCAGTATTCAGATATGACTGGTGATTAGTGCTCCAAACGGAAAACGGTAAGCACAAAAAATAGAGCAAGCCGAAACTGCCTGCAAAGTACTATCTGGTTATACCGCAGGTAAAATACCAGGGGAAAACAATGTTTCCCATGTGTCCTCCTGGAGTGGGATTGTTGGAATAGTGGGGGCGTCCCTGCGGTTACGGAGGAGGCTATGACCGGGCCGGTGGTGGTGTCCCACCCTATTATCCTTTAACTTTTGCTTTAATGCTGGGGTCGCTTCTTGCACACCCACTCCACTTCCTGTCTTACTAGGACCTGCGCCTTTCCATTGTTTCTATCCATCCACGGGTCTAGGCCCATTCCCCTTGGTGCACCTTCCCCCCTAGGGTTCCGTTCCCCTCAGACCCGTTTCCCCTCTGCGTCACTTCCCCTCAAACCTGTTCCCCTTTGTACCCGTTTCCCCTCTGTACAATTTCCCCTCAAATAAATCCCATGAACTCAAGGATTGTTTCAAATGTGAAAGAATAGGTTAACTATTGTAGGTAATATGTATACTAGAAATGTAAGCTTTGAATGTGACGTAGTTTCTTAATAGCAATATGCAGTCATATGCAGATGAATTTTTCATGTAATAACCAAAGTAAAATTTATACCTGACTTTTTACGTTTGACTGGTTAACAAAATAGTGTTTGCTAATCGCAACTAGGGTAATACAAATGCTTTAATAAACATTTTCTACCATGTCGTATATCTGGATTTACGTTTTGGAGTTTGGTAAAAGAAGTTTGAATAATCCTATTAAGATAAAAATTTACAACCCTACAAACCACAACATGTTTTACGGGAAAATGTAGCATGTGTTTACTAAACTAGTTTAACAGATTCAATAAATAATAAATCACAATAAATTAATGCGTATGGTGCATTTGCTGCATGCAGTATCAATATTGAAATGGGATACACAACTAAGCTGGGGCAGTTGTATGTTATTACGATAAGACCTATTAGTGTTTTGCTCTATTCCGATCAACCGTAAATAGCCGTACTAAAAATCCTTTAAAAAGTTAGCGGAAACATTAAATTGTATTTCTTAAGCCTTAATTTTCACCTAGCCATTAATGTTCCAGATATCACTGAACTTGCATCTTTTGTTCTGGTTAACACTCAGTTCATTTACATAAAG
>JAIQCH010000234.1:0-12923 GCA_029691765.1 Entomobrya proxima
TAATACCGGTGGATATACATGCCAAAATCATGGCTGTAAGAACGATGCACACCCAACGGAAACAAAAACGTTAAATTCACGTTACATAGTTCACATTGACATAATGTTATTTTTGGCCACTGATTTTACGTTTATTTCACATTCATCGTTGCAGTCACATTGTATTAACGTTAATATCACGTTAAATCTAACGTGAATTTAACGTGATTTTTACGTTGAAATGTCACTTTCAGCAACGCAAATGCAGTGTACTGTGTATAACCTGCCGTATCAGTTTTATAATGGTTTATGTTAATTTACTTATCTAACTAAAATACTGCATCGCATTCATTGCTATTGGTCACAGTAATATCCATGGTATGACCTGTGACCTAGTCTGAACTTCAAGTTAGATTAAAGCCTGCATCCACCCAGGTGTCTCCAATGACAACTTTGGAACTGTCTGATGACTTTGCGCGCATACTATTTCAATGTGTATCAACTAGGCGGGCATCTGATTTATTTGTATGATAAAACGTTTTTCATTCTACGTTTGTATGTAATTTTGAGCTTTCAGAAATAATAATTTTCTGAAAATCATCAAAAAACACGTAAAATTAGAAGCAAAAAACAAAGGTGACATTTGTCACGTTAACCTAACATAGAATGTACTTTCGTATATGAACGTGATTTCTGAGTTACATTATCAACATTGAGATATTGTGACACTTGTAACGTTTAGTACACGTTATGGTCACATAAATTCTTTTGAACCAGTTTTGCGTTAATATTTATACGTGAATGTAACATTTTGAAAACATTAAATTTTGAACTTTCTCGAAATTGGTACACCAAAGCTGACTAGACTGTCAGTGTCACACAAAAATAACATTGAAACATTGATACAACAAATATTTAACGTAAATTTCACTTTGTGTTCCCGTTGGGCAGGCTGCATCATAACTCAACCTGGAAAGGTGTGGTGCCACAAGGTGCGTTCTCAAGGTTAACTCACTCCGGCGCTTCTCTGGGAGTGTGGAGGGAGATTCCTTTACTAGAGTGGCCTTGTGATCTTCGGAATAGTCGCCCACTGGTAGAAGGGGGCTTTAAAATGATCATTCCGTCAAGAGAATCGTGGGATAAGAGAGGTGAGCCAGAACACTCACCAAGCTCTGTGACGTGCTACACAGACGGCTCGAGGTTCCGCGAAAGTACAGGTGCGGCGTTCACGTACACCGTTGATGGAAATACCGAGCATGAACTCATACCTCTGGGTAAGAGTGCTACGGTATTTCAAGCAGAAGTCCTGGCCATTTCAAACCTGGCGAGGAAACTATGTCTTCTCCTGAAAGGAAGGAGGACGATTTTTATCTACTCTGACAGTCGAAGTGCCATAGAAGCTCTCAGGAGCTGGTGGTACATGACTTCGTTGGTGGGAGAGTGCTTTGAGCGGCTGCGCCAACTGGCGCTGTTGCACGAGGTAACTCTCGCTTGGATTCCTGCACATAGTGGGTTTACCGGGAATGAAGCTGTGGACGCGTTGGCTAAGCAAGCCTCTGAGTTAACAGTGGAAGGCCCGGAACCAATTATTCCAGGTTCAATGAGCACAGTAAAGAGTGCTGTTAGAGATTGGGGTGACAGTCAGCACTCTAAGCTGTGGAAGAACACGAATAACTGCTGCGTCACTAAGACGCTAATTAACTTGCCTTCGCGATCTGTGGGAGCTTTTGTAAGTTCCCTTGAGCGCGATGCACTGAGATCGTTTGTCCAGATCATGACTGGACATTCGATATTAAAGGGTCATCTCCACAAGCTGGGGATGGAACCCTCGAACATCTGTCCCAATTGCGGGATGGAAGAGGAAACGAGCCTACATTTCTTAGGAAAATGTGATAGGTTCGTAGTGATGCGATGTGATGCGCTGGAGGGGCAAACCCTTGATGCTGAAGGTATTCGACAAGCTACTCCAGCCAGTCTTTTACATTTTATCAAAAGCACTGGTCGGCTCAAAAGATCAATAGATCCGGCCAGAGCCGTGCGGAGAGCGAACAGGCCATAAAGTAAAGGTTTTGGTAACTAGTGTAAGAATCATGGGAGAGACTGCAAAAATTCCTTTAGGGATTAAGCGGCTGAAATTCAACTATTTATGTAGCATTTCTTCCAAAATTACATACATACCTCCAAAATTTATGTGTTGGTTGATGCTGTCAGGCGGAAATTAATTTGTTTGGTGATGATACCAATGGGATTTCAAGTGTTGCATGATGCATCTTGGGAGACGATATATAACAAAATATATTAATATATAATATTAGTTTTTTATGTTTCTTTGGTTCACATTATCGAATATTTCAAAATAACTTTGATTATTACTGCATGACTCACCAAAAACGTGCCTTTTTTAAAAACAGCAAGCGTACTTTTTTGTGCAAATTGTTTGGACAGGACGGACGTTATAAAATTCTAAATTTAGCATAACACCGAAAGGGGTTTTTGAGAAATTTGCTAACACTTTGTTTTTGAAACGTTTTAAAAATTAAAGTAAGTAATTTTTTATGCCGAGAAAATTCTCTAGAAAATTCTATTTAAAAAAATACATTCACAATTTTAATCAAAACAGGGTAACAAATACAACTTAATCCGTATGTGTACTTTAAGCAAGTTTTTCTTGTGCAGCAAATTTACGCAGAAAAGAAACATTTGTTTGTCAATATTTTAGATAATATGCCACGGCATGGAAAGGTGAGCATGTAAATTATTTTGTTTATGAGTATCAATGCAGTTGATATTATGCAGTTCATTATGCATTCAACCCCTTTCAAGCGAGGGAAGGTTTCGCAAAACCACTCCTGTTGTTATGAAGAATGATGCAAAACTGCCGTACATGCCTAAAAATAAAACTTGATTTGATCAGATTTAAATACGTAATGCGGAAAATTTTGTTACGAACATTTGTGATTCCTTTTTATAATTATATTGCTCTTAAGGAAAAGTTATATATCTAATAACAAACGACTAATAAATTTCACAAATAGTTTACTAGTTTTTGTCCATATGTGTTGCAAAAAAATATTTAAATAAATGTGACGCTAGATTCAACTTAATTACATGTTTTCATAAAAGCCGTTTGTAGTACGTGCTTAAAATATTCAAAATAGATTTTGTACTAAAGATATCGACTTACCATAGTCCATTTGATTTATATAGCAGCAAAACCGTGTCCCAAAAGAGTCCCCAACGAAGGAATCCCCAATTTTCTTGACCCAAACTAAACGATCCCCAATGCGAAAAATATCCAACGAAAAAGTCCCCAGGAAAAACTCATTTTCCACTACAATGTCTCTGGCAGCAGTAACTACTTGATATTTTGTATTTGAAAAGTTTTAAGGGTTAGGAAATTGGTAGCGATCTTCTTCAGACATTTCGGTCTTACGGTATGCACTACACGTATTACCGCCGGCTTATTCGTGTAAAATTCTGTCGGCGGAGCAACCTTGTGAATTTTTCAGACAGAATTTGATATATTGCGGTGATTTTGATTTGATTCAATTGGCTCATGAAACCTCTACAAACTATATAAGCTTCTTACTTTTGAAAACGCTGTGAATTTCATATCTTCCCCTCATGAATTAATTCACTTGCTATTGTTGTGGCTTTATTTGACGCTGGTTAAAACTAGAATAAAACCTGGTTGCGATGCTTACTGTTCAGCAACATTACTTAAAACGAACGCAGTTTTCATTTGCTGCGTTCGTGTAAAACTTTGTGTCAAAGGTATAATCATTCGGAAAAACCATGATATTATAGTGCCTTTTTCAGGGCATTGTACTGGGGTAACTTGCATGATTTGTAGTATATTACTGTGATCTTGATATAAATTAGGGAAAAGTTCGTTGAGTATTTTTACGCATTGGGGATTTCTTCGCTTTGCTGAAAAACAACTTTTACAGTTCTTGTTGGCAGTGTGTTCTATGGTTACAGTTTGAATAACTGAAATCTAATGACAAATATACGTGTAAAATATTAATCAGTTTGACGTGTTTTGTCAAAGAATATTACGCATCTTTGATATCTTCACATCTCAATTAACACTTTTCTGAATTTACTATACTCCGAGTTTCAAATCTATAACTTTGAAATTCTTTGGCACAAAGTAAACCATACACGCAATTTTCAGAAAAAAAATTATCGTAATAATAAACATAATAATATATAAAGTATAGTACAGTTACTGTAATGTTAACAAGTATTAGACTTTTTCTTTGCCACATACAAATTACCATGTACATATTATGCACCATGAATGAAAGGGCTAAATATAACATTCATGCCAACATTTTAAAGCTGAAACTTAAATGTAGCACTCTATTTATTATTTACGTAATATAATATGACTTAATGACAGTATGAAGTCATTTATTGGCCAGCACTGCTGTTTGCAGCATTAGTCACTAAAGGAACGGTTGAAACGGGTTCTAAGCCATAAAGTTCTACTTTCAACTCTTTATTCACATACCAGCAAGTGGAAACTAAAATACTAGGTCGGAACTCACCATGCAAAGGATGAATGAATGCTTATCTTGTCGAATACACCTGTGATTGATTGTTTTACGTAGAAGAAAGCGCCGTTTAGAAAAGATCTTGAATAATTTTATTGAGTTTTACTCGCACACAAACGTTTACGCAACAAACAACGTCACAATTGTGTTGATGGCTGCCGTATATTCTATTTTTGGATTGGGATATTTTACTTTTATCTCCTTTTTTGCTTTGAAGAAGTTACTTCAAACATGATGCCAAATATTCCAACGTGAATCCAGTTTTTCAGTCTCCCGTAACACACTTATAGTTTCATATAATCATGCAAACGCATTTTTACAACATCTCAGTCCAAAATAACCAGTTTTAGTGGAAGTGTATGAATGATTCTGAAAAGTATAGTTTCAAAAGAACGTTTGCTGTTTTTGTTGACATGTTGCTTGGTTGTAGTTTGGGTAACCGTAATTTGATGACCAAAATATAAATATTAAGCAGTATTGTAAACGAACTACTTGCACATGGAAGCACAACTATGATGGCTTAAAATCTCAATTAACACTTTTCTGAATTTCCGGTACTCAGTAAAGTATGTCCCTATGTTTTGGTAATAGATTTTTTGATTTTGATGCTTACAATGCTTACATATTAGTGAAAGCAAAGCTTTGTTATATGTCATATTTACATAACGTGTTGAATCATATAGAGCATAACTACGCAGCAGCTTCTTTTGTCCTAACACATGGATTTTACTATGAACGCATACCAGAGAAAAATGGAAATTCAAATGCCTATTCAAAACTCGTTTTCTTTTTGTACTTGTTTGGCATAAGTCATAATTTATGCTAGGTTGACTTTTCACAAATTTATGGCAAGCTTTCAGGAATCCGGACAAGCTGACAGGCTAGTCACGTAGTAATACTTACGTAACGCTTGAGCAACGCTGCAGGTACATGAAATGGAAAAATGCCATAGGTGATATAAATATGCATACAATCGTGCCCTTCTTTTTAGTCGCAATTCTACCAAGCATCGATTTGGTCAACTATTTTTACCAGATTCCATCAAACACAGAATATTGCTTTATTGTCCTTCTAGAAATCTTTAGAGTGCCAGCATGACGAATAAGCAGCTTCTCAAAAAATACGAGGAGGCCTTTGAATCAGTAGTGTCGGATTTAGTAGAGGATTACGAAGAAATAAAGACATCGAATGCCTATCAACATTTACAAAATGTGGTGCGTCACAATGTGTGCCATGACAATGAAGCAAGGCAAGAATTACTAAAGTGAAATATTGAGTGCATGGCAACACAAAACACACAACTGTTAAGGTTTATTTTTGTATTTTTCAGAAGTTTTTCTGTCGTCACAGCTTATCTTGAAGCCAAAAATGGGGATGTCACGGAGGAAGAAATGCACTTGGTGTTTAAACTGGGATGGGTTTGGGAGTTGATGCACGCATACCTGGACATGCAAGATGATTTCCTGGACAAGGACTGCTATCGCCATGGGAAGCCAACTTGGTATCATTTATGTGAGGACAAGTGTGCTGGTCTTACGGATTCATTTTTTCTGAAGCTAGGGGCCTTTCGTTTGTTGGAAAAGTATTTTGCGGATCACCCCATGTACGTTGATTTACTCACATATTGCAACCGAGCAATGTATGACTACTGTCTTGGACAAATCCTGGAGTGGACCTCCAAGCCTGCATTGAAGTTTGAGAAAGTTGAAAAATCAAACCACTACTTAACAATTGCTAACCTAATTGTAAAAACAGGATTTATAACCCAAATAAAACTAGCGCTGGCCTTAGCTGGCTATTCCAAATGTCATGATATATTTAAAGCTTTAGAAAAAAATGGTGAAAAGGTGGCTTTGGCGTGGGCAATTCGGGACGACATTCGAGACAGCTTTGCTGAGGACTCTCCCTATCCTCTGGCGGATATTGATATTAGGTCTGGTAAGAGAAAGTACTTGTTAATGAAGGCCATAGAACTGTGCAATGCTGAAGAGAGGGAGATGCTAAAGCAGCATTATGGCAAAAATGACGAAAGGTCAGTTGAGCTTGTTAAGGATTTATATATCAAGCTAAATGTTCCCAATATTTGCAAAAATGATTTAAAAGACGTAGAACAAAGCTTACAAAACGAAATCAAGCAGATGAAGGAGAATGGGCTAGGTGTTGCCAAAACCTTGGAGCGGATGGTTGAATGGTATGCAAAAAGAGATGATTAAAAATATGTTTTATTGAAAAGGAAGGGTTTAAATTTTATTAGTAGGAATTCCTCCTGGAATATTCAAATTATCAAACTGGTGGTTGGGTCTTAATCTTTTAAGTTTGCAATAAATATATCTTAATCATCTTTTAATTGTACTTGGGTTTATTGTACTTAGCAAATTTGCTATGCTAAGCCTATAATAATTAATTGTGATAAATGGTTTTTACCAGTACCTTATTGTTGTGTTTGCTGCATTCAATTATTGTTTGTTAATTTTTTTCTAAAATGGTTCAATAAATTGTGTTGTTGTATGTACTCCGAAGATTTTTTGCATTCTGCATTACACCTAGGCTAGCATACATGCTAAATAAATTTTTAAACTTGCTTAAATCGCAAAATGCATTGTTATGTAATAAGCACAGAACATAAAAATCAATTAGATCAAGTTATCACCTCTTCTATGTTCTTTGTCACTTTGTTTGCTGATTGCACAATTGCACAGCTTTAAATGAATTAGGACATTTTAATACTGGGCAAAAAAATTTCTACCAGCTTTTTCCTCAAAAAATAATTTAAGTTGACTTGCTGTCATTTTGCAGCCATAAACCTTTGACTCTACTATTTCTACCAAAAAAGAGCTAACACTAGTAATTTACGAGTAGTAGGTACCGAAAAATTTATTTTATCCTTTATTTTATCACCATCTACACCATCATGTCAGTTTGTATAATATGACAATTTCGTTTGTGAAATCATGATATAATTATTGAGTTCTGGACAAAGGCTTCTGAATTTCACGAAGTTTCCTCATTCGCCGTCACGTATTATTATTAGCTGTCAAACAAGTGGCAATAAATTCATTGGAATGTTAGTACCCCGCGGTGTACATATAAAGTCAATGTCACCTTGTTACACAACAGTAACCTGTCTATATCAGTCGTATATAAAGACCTGGCTTCAAAGAAAAATGTCACAATATCTGTTTCTATCTGACCTAGCTAGCACTTGTTTCCCAAGAATTTAGGAAAGTATGGCGGCCCCAAGCATTTCTTTAACTAACCGTCAAACCAATACAATGCAGAGGAGTGACGAGTTTGATAGCGACTTTACATTCATTACTGAAGATATCAAATAAATTTTGGAAACTCAACTCAACGGTTTTCCAGCAGGAGCTCAGCACACCGTACCGTGGATATGTAATGTGCTTAACTACAACGTTCCCGGTGGAAAACAAATCCGGTGTGTTTAACTATTAGCTTATTTTTAAAAAAGCTTTTCTAACTTTATCGAGTAGAATCATGTGCTAAAAATAAACCTCATTGTAAATAACTCAAGAAACACTAATATTGGTTATTATTGATATCAGAGGAAGAATGGTTGAGCTGTGCTACAAGCGTTTGGTGCCGGATGCCAACCCGGAACAACTAAAACAGGCAAGGGTGCTGGGCTGGTGTATTGAAATTGTAAGAACTTGTTATATTAAAGAGCTAATCACTGTACACTGCCAAACAATGCTGAACTAATCAGATCAGTTAAAAAATATACTAATATGCATATTTCTTCATATCAATTGCAAACTCTTCCATAGAATTTTGAAAGCTTCTCAAACTCACTGAAAGCTAATTTTTCTAAATGTCCTTGCAGAACAATATATAATATGATAAGCAACAATATCTGATTCTAAAAAGTTCAGAACATTTCAACCATCCGGATAATACATTCTTAATTTTTCAAACACTGTAATTTTAAACAAACTTGTTGTGTATCCTACCTGAGAGAAGATGGGCATATATTAGATTTTTCTGGTGGGTTTTACAGTGTGAACAAACATCGCACCAAAATAATAGTATTAAACATTTTAGTTGCAGGCCTTCTTCCTCGTAGCTGACGATATAATGGATGCTGGGAAAACCCGAAGAGGCAAACCATGCTGGTATTTGGTGGATAATATGGGCAACATAGCATTGAACGATGCTTTTTTATTGGAACACGTTGTTTTTCAGCTACTTCAAAAGCATTTCCGAAACCATGCATGTTACATGGAGTTGGTTGAACTGTTTTTGAACGTAACCTGGCGAACAATATTAGGACAAAGTTTGGACACAAGATTGGGTCATTCCAAGTATTTCAAACATTTCACTCTTCCTGTTTATAATTTCATTGCTGCATTCAAAACGGGTTATTACACTGTCTACCTTCCTGTACAACTGGCTATGGCATTGGCAAACAAAAAGGAGCGCATCCCGGACAGTTTTCATGAACAGGAAAAGCTGCTATTACTGATTGGTACCATTTTTCAAATTATGGATGACTATATAGATTGTTTTGCTTCAGACTCTGTAACTGGTAAGCAGGGAACCGACATACAGGAGGGTAAGTGCTCATGGTTGTCTGTCTCTGCATTGGAAATATGTAATTCGGAGCAGAGAGAATTATTTGAAGAACACTATGGGAAAGCGGAAAAGGTTAACGTAGAAAGCATCCGGAAGTTGTACCATGAACTTGGTCTTCCAGCCCACTTTGGCATGCGTAAGGAAAAGCTGTACTCTGAGATTGCTCAACGGATCAAAGTCTTGGGAGATGGCACTGTGAGTAATATTTTGTACGCGTTTTTGGACAAAGTTTGCAAGCAGGGTAATTTGCCTTGAAGAAGGTAACAGTAGCAACCGTAATCTTGGCACAAAATAAAGCTTATAAAAAATCGTTGTAAACTTTTTAATGAAAAATTTTGTTCATAAACCCAAATGGATTGCGTGACAAACTTGTAAAACTGTGTTACATTTAAAACTGCTATCATAATAAAAAAGTTTGTTGCACAAGTATTACTTTTTAACTAAATATTACAGTTTACTATTTGAAAGTTTTCAAAATTCTTTCTCGATTGGGTTTCAATAAAATTTATGTCACAAAAAGTTGGTATATGAAAACAGTATGCACGCATAACCTTACTAGTCTGTTGCTGCTTCCACTAACTGTCATGTGCATAAAAATCAGAATTTAAAATGTGTACTTCCACACATGTAGTTTATAAAGTAACAAGAGTGCCGAAGTAGATGCATCATGTCTATATGAAGTCTCTAATACCTGAATGTAATAAAAACAGGTGCTTAAATACAATGTGATATTGAGGAGAAAGGAGCAAATCTATAAAAAAAGTTATAGAAAATATATTTGCATACTCATAATTATTTTGAAAAGGAAAAGGAGTTTAGTGTTAGATGCAGTTAACTCTCCAAAATGATTCTTTCATCATCAGTTTTTTAAACATGGTTTAAAAAAAATCATAAACATTTGAGGAATGCAAACGCTTTTGTAATGGTGGCTTTTTGAAAGGGAAGTCCATGTACATTTGTATGGATGTTGACTGAACAACTCAAACGTAAGCATACACAAAGAAGGATGTAGGAGTTACATAAGAAACAGAATAATCTCTGTAACCTCCTGTGCAGAATATTTGGGAACATTTTTAATCCGCTGAAGAATTGTATGCATATAAATTACCCCTTTTGTCTCAAAGTAAAATATGCTTAAAACTTATTCATTAGTCTCTCTCTTCATGCAACCAAGATAACTCCACAATGCAATCCAAGGTATATAATTCTGGAATTGACTTTGCTTTAATTTGGTATAATCTAAGAAATGTTTGATTGCAGAAAATATCAACCGCATTTGAACAAATTTGGCAATGCAAGATGAATTTTGGCAACTTACATTTTTAAAAATTGGTATAAAGTGAATGATGTATCGTAACTTATGAATTAGTCTTGGTTTTTACCATGGTTCACCTTGGTTTAGATTTTTACAAATATTATCTTTATACTCATTTCTTGGAAAACCCAACACAACCGTGAGCACTTAAGTAAGTTTTGCAAACAGGCAAGCCGAGCCGAACAATAGTAAAAATAGCAATCGCAAAAAATTCTCCAAAAGTCTACATATTTATCATGAGTACACAACTACACTCAGTTTGATAGTTAGCGAATCATAACCCATTGAAAGCAAAAACCAATAAAAATATGTACTACATACTTCTTTTATACAGCTGCTTTGGTAAACGGCTACTCGAAAAAATCATGATATTAAGCGTTTGTTTAAAAAATCCTACTTTCGTGCCCTGTTTGACCACTCCCATAAAACAACATTAAATATTGATACAAAATATGAAAAGTTGAAACATAAAGTAATGCCAAATTGGGACTTGGGAATGCATGCTTTTAGATTTTATTTCAGACGTAAACTTGAAATTCATAAAATGCATAATGTACATAATAATTTCTGTTCACCGCATTCCGTAAATAAAAAATAATTTCAAATAACACTGGAGTTCTAGAAGATTGCTGGAACAAGTTTTTAAAACAGCATGTATTGCAAACATCCCTACTGAACTTCACTGCGTAGTTAGGATGTAGGCCAATTTTGCATTTGCAAAACTCAATGTTGTTGTTCCGTAAACCCACAAGTCAATGAGTTTTGAAAAGCATTCTCAATAACTTTTCCTCTATGTCAGAGCATTTGGCCTGAAACTAGGCTGAAATTCAGACAAGTGAGAAATTATGGAGCATAAATATCTCAGCGCGACAGGGTTTCTGACAAGTTACTGGCTCTTTGTTCTCGGTTCTACGTCAGATACATACAAGATGTTATGTACAAAGTATAACAAAGAAAATTGAACCGTGAACGGTCATACACTGCCAAGGTTGATTGGGTACACAATAGAATACATAATGCACACATACATGGTATAGTGATATTTTCTGGCTTGCACATATTTTTTCACGTTCGGTTTCCCTTTCTATACCTTTCCTTACCTATGTATCCTTATGTATCGGCATTTAAATTATTTTTAGACCAAATTAATAAAAACTAAATCGAATACCATGTCAAAAATAATTTATTGATTAATACATGCGTATTTAAATTCAAGTTTATTTTACAAAATCTTATGTAATCATTTTGTCCGGATTTCAAATTAGCTTTGTCATAATAACAGGAACAAGTAAATTGATTTGTATATACCAACACTGTCATGACATTATTGTTATATTTAATTTGACAAGTTTCGGAATTTATTTTCTTTGAAAATACTTTATGCACCAGCCCTATAAATACGCTTCTTTACCTATATTGTACAACTACATTATTGCAGGTACTATATTGTAGCATCCAAACAAGAAAAGCTAAGCACAAATTTGTCATGTGTGCAAATGAGTTATCAAAAAGGTTAGTGCTTTGAACCCGAGCTGTATTTTTCTATTTTGTAATACGGAAAAAGCTAGCGGTCACACGTATCATGTATAATATTCTCATCGACTAAAATGACTGATTTTTTCATTTTGAATAAAGAAACCTGACACACTAATGTCAAAAGTAGACAAAGCTTTCAAACTGAAACGAACTTCCTGCCTACCATATAAAGCTACTGAAATTGTTTTCTTTTTCATCTTGATCAGCAATGGCCGTACTATATTACGAACTTATTTTCTACAGCAATGTAAGCAGATGGTATAATAGGCCGTGATGCGTAATTTTTGAACAATTCTGCCATGCAGGAATGCAGCGAAAAAAATCAGCGAAACTATTATTGCCGCAAATTAATTGCCATGAGAAGATATATGTACATACTGCCAAAACATCATACATCATATTAAATGAATTTTATTTTATTGCGTTTTTATTTTAATCAATTAAGGCTTTCTATACGATAGTTAGGCGTAAGCCACAATTTTTTAAAGCAGTCTTCGTTGGAATCATAGTAATGTTTATGTGTTAATAAAAGAAAAACAACTCTTTTGAAGAAAAGCTTTGAAAGGATGTAGGCCACGGGTCGCACTAAACGTTACGGAACTTCATTTTAATTCCCGTTTCGAGCGGAAGGAGAAAAAATCCTTTTTCAGGGTTAGAGTAGTCTAGCTCAGTACATTCTGAATGTGCTAGAAAACCCACTTGCTGTACAATCTTAGCAGCAAACAAAAAAGAGCATGTTTTGCCAAATTTTCCACTAGACATATTCGCTTGCCCGGCTGAGACGTAGCCAAGGACCCTTTCAGTTTTTTTCTATGAGTTTTGCTGAAAACTTTCGACCATTCAGGTCGAAAGTTTTCAGGATCGCCCCAAACATTACGGTCATTTTTTCTATGGTATAAATTGGGAATCAGTAGCATACCTTTTGGAAATAGGTAGCCATTGTA
>JAIQCH010000235.1:0-12918 GCA_029691765.1 Entomobrya proxima
TTGAAAAGAATTCAAATTTGAAAGTGTCTTTATCTAATATTTTACCATCCACAGACAAACCAGCCAAATTTTATATTCTTCCGAAAATTCATAAAAAGTATGACGTGTTTCCAAAAGGAAGACCGATAAGTTCAACCTTTGTCAAAACAAACAAGTACGCCAGTAAACTACTCGATTTTGTTTTAAAACCGTGTACTGATTCTATTAGCGACCTGATCATCGATACTCAACATTTTTTACTCTTACTAAATGAAGTTAAGCTACATCCAAATAAGAAATACACTTTAGTTACTGTTGATGTTGAGGCTCTTTACCCCAGTTTACTTTTATCAGATTGTAAGAAACATTGTACAAACACCTACATGAATAGCCGTGTTCAAAATCTTAAACTAAACTCCAGACAGTTAGGTGAATTACTTTCATTAAGTCTTGAGTATAATTATATACAGTATAACGAACACTGGTATTATCAACATAGGGGTATTGAGATGGGAAATGCTGCCAGTGTTATGGTAGCAAACATAACGGTTTTTAAAGAAATTGCAAACATTTTTAATAATATCATTGAGATTGTTTTTTATAAACGCTTTCTAGATGATATTTTTATAATATTAGAATCGGATAATATTGAAAATGTTAAGGATTGGTTATTGGGTAAACTGGTACATAGGTACTTGAAATTTACGTTCGAATTTAGTGAGGATTCAGTTAATTTTCTCGATACTACGGTAAAGCTTATTGATAATACATTAAGCACAGACTTATACACTAAGCCAATGTCAAAGCATTTGTATTTACATGCGACATCAAATCACCCGACCCATCTCAAACAATCTTTGTTTTATTCACAAGGGCTGAGAATTTGCCGTATAGCCTCTGATATTGATATTAGATTAAAACATTTAACTGAATTACGCACTAAATTTGAAACACGTTGGTACGATATTAAGATCTTAAATGATACTTTCATAAAATTGTCACTTGTAAACCGTTTTGAAGCTCTTAAACCTAAGAAAACTCTGCTAATTAAATATTTAAGTATTCATAATCCAGAGATTCTTCATAGGTATAATATTTGTTGGCATTCTGAGAATTCGAGGGAATGTGAACAAAGAGACAAAGTACACATTATTTTTCCTTTTTATGCGTGTATTAATGGGTATTCGAACTGTGTTAAAGAAATCCTAAAAAAGAATATTATAAGTAACGCAGAACCCGAGTATCTCAATCTGTACAACAACACGGATATACGTGTGGTATATTCCAGAGTAAGAAACATGAAAGAAATTCTCAAATGAATACCTTGCTGTATTACCTTTTCTGTCTTACAAATCACTTTTTATACGACTGACGAAAGCACACCAGTGCACTGGCATTTTTATGCCGAATTTTATTAAATTTTGCACTACATAATAATTATAATATACAGAATCGGTAAGATTTGGTGGTTATCATTTAACTTAGTTTGTTTTATACATGTTAAACCCATATTGTAATGTTTAAATTTAATTCTAATTACTGTATTGTTTCATATGATTGATATAGGCCTGATGAAGCTATTTGACAGCGAAACTAGTTGCCAATAAATTTCTGTCTATTAAGTAGTTCGACGTGTAATGTGCTGTATTTATTTTAATATTGCACCAATCTAAAATTCAATATTACTATTACAAAGAAATGTCAATGTGGGGAAAAACAAAACAAACTGACATTCATTTTCACAATATTGTGTACTGGACGTAGTTTGAGTACATGAGTGTCAGAACATAATAATGTTTAAGAATTAAACAACATTATTTACTAAAATATCAACTTTTAATTTCTTTTTCTTATTTAAAACTTTTACAAAAGAAAGACTTTTTATTATAGGAACAATCATGGTGATAATTGCACATTATGCGTATAATAAGAGTGATATTAAATATTAGGTGGTTATGACAATAGCATATTACATGATACATACAACATTACAGTTATTGAAATACTGAAAATTTATACAGATAGAAAAGAGAACGCATTATCACATATATCACGCCATAGTAAATTGCCCTTGTATATTCTCCCTATTTTAAATTTACAGTAGATCACAAATATTTAATACGAGATTTATGATGATGTCCCCGGTAAATTTTGTGCTTGATCCTTCTGCACTTCTGGTGCAGGAGGCACGTTACCACTGGCCAACTCTCTTGCAAACTTGTTCATGGCTCCATTATCAAATATTTCAACCTTCGATGTCCTCTCTCGGAAACAATTACCTACCATTACTTTTGCCAAATTGGGCACATCTATACTAAACCATCTTTTCCTGTCCAAAGGCTTAAGAATGCTGGTTAAAATGGCTTCATCCATGGCCGCGTCTGCTCTTCCTCCCTCCACAAGTAGCACTGCTGGTCTGTAGATGGTGAGTCTCGGAAAATTCATTTCCATCAACTCGTATTCAACCTGACCTTTGGTTTTCATATATGTAAAATGCGAATCTTTATTTGCCCCACCCGTTGACACCAAATGAAGGTGCTGGCAACCTCCTTCCTTGGCCAATTTGGCTGCATGAACCACGTAGTCATGATCTACACGGTAATATGCTTCTGCACTGGGCGATTTCTTTCTAGTTGTTCCCATGGCAGAAAAGCCCACGTCATGCCCTTTAAACGCATCTTTGTACTCATCAAGTTTTTCAAAATCGACAATTTGGTTTTCAACCTTTTTATATCCGGGATTTTCTTCTGCATTTAAGGTCACCGGTCGACGACCGATTAGGGTAATCCTGCCAAAGCGAGGATCGGAGGCTAACACTTTAACAATCGCTGACCCGGTGGCACCCGTAGCCCCCAAAACATAGGCAGACAGTGTCCTCTCCATCATCTCAGGAGATGTCCAATTGATCTTACTTAGATCGTCTTGGGTAATGTGTTTGACCTTGCCTGGGTAATAAAGAGAGGATTCGTTTTCACTGAATGAGTTATACCAGTAACCTAGCCAAAGTGCTATAGCAACCACTACGAATGTCTTTGTCTGTTGAGACACCATCAAGACTAGTACGAAAGTAGTAAGAGGGTAGTGAAAAGATGGGGAAAAGTTAAATCTCTTTCAATTTAAAAAACTAAAGTTGCTATGACAATACAAAATTATGTTGGTTGTCCAGAAATAAACTTTTTATGTATTCATTGCCCACACCTTTTACAGAACACGTGCGTGCATATAAACCAGATCAATAAAGCAATAGCAAATGCAGTAATTAAGAATCGAAGATTAGAACCCCGGGGCGGGGCCTTCGGCCCGTAAATAAACGGATTTTAACAAATCGACCTCATATTTGTAATCCTGGTAAAAAATGGACCTGAAATCATGTGTCACACATGATATATCCATTAATTTGAAATATTTAACAATTAAGGGCCCAAATCAGGACCTAAATAGTTAAATTTTAACTAATGGACATCAAATTTGTAATCCTGGTCAAAAACGGACCTAAAATCATGTGTCACACATGATATATCCATTAGTTTGGAAAATTTAACAATTAAGGGCCCAAATCAGGACCTAAATAGTTAAATTTTAACTAATGGACATCAAATTTGTAATCCTGGTAAAAAACGGACCTTATATCATGTGTCACACATGATATATCCATTAATTTTGGAAAATTTAACAATTAAGGGCCCAAATCAGGGCCTAAATAGTTAAATTTTAACTAATGGACATCATATTTGTAATCCTGGTCAAAAATGGACCTAAAATCATGTGTCACACATGATATATCCATTAATTTGGAAAATTTGACCATTAAGGCCCTGATTTCAGGACCTTCCAATCCGAATTTTAACAAATGGAATGTGGATTCGTAATCTTGGTAAAAAATGGACCTAAAATCATGTGTCGCATGATATAGGTCCTATGTAAAAATGTTTGACCGTTGGTGACCTCTGACCTTTGGAGTTGACCTATTGACCTGAAATTCATAAGGGTTCTGTCGGAGGTCCACTAGAGTCTGTATACCAAATTTGGTTGGAATCGGATTAGCCATTTCGGAGAAAAATGAGCTAACACGGACGGCCGGACGGCCGGACGGCCAGACGGCCGGACGTCCGGAACAGGAAATTAGAAAGAATCTTCGATTCTTAATAAAACCAAGCCAAAGTAAAAGTTATAGCTTTGTACCCAGTAAGTAATAGATGTAGAATTATATTAATTAAGCTTAAGGTGCTTTACAGTAGTAGCAGAGAAATGTGAAATGCAGCTGACTTTGTAACATGCTAGATATGACTATGCACGAATACGATGATGATGATGAAGTTGGAAAGGATGACCATGCGAGATTGGATTTAGAAAGCGAATACCACACCACCGGGACCATGTCCTCAACACTCAATATTTATGCTGCATCATCATCGTTTTGTCATGTCAACGGGATGTACTGACTATAACCGGGATTTACCGGTGGAACCCTTGTGTCCATGGTGCATTGCTGAACACAATTGTCTTCTGTGAGTTATAAGTTATGAAGTAAATTCTGCGAACTGGGTTAAGGGGTAAGTTCGACCGAAAGGAGAAAATGTTCATTGATGAGTACATGAAAATGTTCTTATGAATGTTTTGCGTTTTTTATTTAGAAGCAAGCATAAATGTAAAATGACTGCCTATAATAATGAATGATTGGAAATTAAATGATTTTAAAATAGAAACCTATTTTAAAATGGCTATAACAAGTTTATTAATAAAACAATCGAATTGTATCAATAAAAACAACAGAACTGACAACTTGCAAATGACAAATTATTTAAAAAATGATTATCACAAAATTATGCGTAATAAGATTGTGTACGGATGTTAGAAGACTTTTCAATACATATGAATTAAAACTGTTGTCTAGTTGTTAAAATGCCTGTTTACAGATCATCTATCTATCAATTATCAATACTTTTTGTACGTACACACTGTTAAAGTAGAAAAAAGATTTTGTCATTTTGCAACCACGTTAAATATTGTACATTGAATTGTTTGTGAGCGTAAAAGTGAAGAACATAATTTATAAATAGCATCTAGAACATTTAGCTTAATATCAGGTAGATTGTATTAGATTAACAAGTGGATTCAAGGTTAATATCATAAAAATAATATACATCAGTAACTAAGTTCATTGACTTCATAGATCGCGATTGGCAGATGATATAACGAAAGAATTGTACATAATTAATAATTTTGCAATTTTTAAGCAATGTATTAAATATGAATTTAAACAGACTTTAGTCAGGTTTCCAATGATAATACTACTATTGTCATGGCCATATTAGCAATTTTGCTCTAATACTGAAAATTTCTACAGAAACGAGAAACCGCACTACTAATCTTTATCATTTCATATGGGCCATATTTGATTATCTTATCCTTCCAATGCACCATAAACAGAATTTTTAAAATTTATGACTGTACCCCCGATGAATTTTGTTCCTGGTCCTTTTGTTTTTGTGCTTCTGGTGCTGGAGGAGGAGGCTCGTTACCACTGGCCAGCTCTTTAGCAAACTTGTTTAAAGCTGCATTATCTAAGAGTTCAAACTTTGAAGTACTTTCCCGGAAGCAATTGGCTACCATAACTTTGGCCAACATGGGCACATCAACGCTAAACCATCGTTTACGATCCAAGGGTTTCAGAAGACTTTGCAGGATTGCTTCCCCCATTCGTGATTCTTCCCGTCCACCCTCCACAAGCAGTACTGCCGGTCTGTAGATGGACAGTCTTGGAAAATCCATTTCCGTCAGCTCCTCTTCAACTTGACCCTTGGTTTTCGGATAAAGAAAGTACGCATTTTTGTTTGCTCCCGCAGATGACACGAGATGCAGGTGTTGGCAACCTCCTTCCTTGGCCAACTTGGCGGTTTGCACTACATAGTCATGGTCCACCCGGTAAAACCCATCAGCACCGGATTTCTTCCGGGTTGTCCCCAGGGTAGAAAACCCCACGTCATACCCTTTAAACACATCTTTGTACTCATCTAGCTTCTCAAAATCGATAATTTGGTTGTCAATCTTTTTCTGCCCCGGATTCTCCTCTGTGCTCAAGGTTACCGGTCGACGACCGATTAGGGTGACCCTGGTAAACCGGGGGTCGGATGCTAACACCTTAACAAGCTCTTTTCCGGTGGCACCCGTGGCCCCCAAAACAAAAGCGGACAGTTTTCTCTCCATCTTCTCCGGAGGTGTCCAATCGATCTTGCTCAGATCGTCTAGAGAAACGTGCCTGACCTTGCCTGAGTAATAAAAGATGGAGGATTGGGTTTCAGTGGGTGAATTATACCAATAGCCTAACCAAAGAGCTATGACAACTACTACAAATGTCTTTGTCTGTTGGGACACCATCAAGACGAAAGAAAGTGGAAAAGAGAAGCGAAGAAGAGAGAAAAAACCTTAAAAACAGGTTTAAAAGGCAGATAAGGGCACAGGCAAGTTTAAGGCAAGGCTGTTTCACACACAAAAAAGCACACAGAGTGTAAAAAATTAAAGGTTAGTATTTAAAGAGACAAGTGTAAAGTGTGCAAAGTTGTTTCAAAAAGAAAATGCCTGCTTACCTTTCACCAGATCTTCGCGTACATGTATACCTCACCAGTGAATCAAGGCAGCAATTTAATTATTGTTAACGTTCGAAAGAACTGGACTTGAGGACGGATGTAATCAAATTTAAGGTGCTTTTTGAAATAGTAGTGGTCTTGCGTGTGAAATGCAGCTGACAAGGCAGTAAATATGTATGGCTAGATATGTATAGAACATGGATGATGAAGAAGTGTGAAAAAGCTGTGCTACTATGGAAATAACAGGCGAGTACATAGTATGGGATACCAGATTGTGTGAATTGGACATAGAAAGCGGATACCGGGTAGTCGGGCAGTCAATAACATTTCATCCTGTTGATATTCACCAGATTCTACATACTTTTACCCAAACAAATTCTTGCATTGTCATTTCCCAGACTGTACCGATTTTTGGTTTGGTTTGAGTTTGAGTAGTACTTCGGGAAACTTATTGGCTTGGCACAAAGGAGAAAAAGAGAACGGACCACCGGCTTTTTGCGTAGTAGTCATTGCAAACAAGCCCGCTGTAGTAGGTATTAAGTATAGGTACGTGCTGATTTTATTTGGAAGGCAGATCATTAAGAGAACAATCCAAAATATGTTTTAAGTTTCAATATTTCGATTATATTAATCCATGTCAATTATATGCTAACTTGAAAAGATTGTATTGCAGCAAAAAAAGGCAAAAGCGTCATTAGTAACATCATGGCAACATGACAATGACTTTTTACGTGACAGTTTTTTATGTCCCCTTTTTCTCAACAGATTCTTGAGAATCTGCGGTACTCAGATTGCATGTTTTTGCAAAATTGAAAAGCATCCAATACGATACGATACGCATGAGAAGGGATTTGTTCTTCTTCCTTTTTTACTTTTCACGTGCATCCTTTTGTTTTATCTGTCTCAGAAAAGCCTGAACTCATTTTAACCCCGAGTATATTCTATTGGTTTTTGCATGGTTGTGTTTTTCGATATCGTATTCATTTGACAGGTAGCAATAGTTTGGCAGGCATGTCATTCTGCTGAAAAACGGAGTACAGTCTAAATACTTCAAACAATAAATGAGCCGAGTATTAAGCGCACGAGTTTTTCACGCAAAAATCTCGTTTTCAAAGGTCTTTGAACAGCATCGATTATTGCCAGGTAGTAAGTACGTAAGTAGGCAGGAAAAGTTGTTAACAATAATAGGTATGTACCTATACCAGTCAGCAGTAGTTCATTTTAAGGTTATATACAAGCCCATGAAAAACAGCATCTTTAGAAAAATTCATTTCAACACTAGCAACTAGGGGATTTTCATTTGATACCAAGTTCAAAGCGTTTTAAGTACTTTTGGATATAGCAAGAAGAGAAAAATCAAGCTTGGATGCACAACAAAATACTTTTAACGCGTAGGAAGAAGATGTGCCTGTTGAATGATTTTTTTCTTTTCGATTGTTGCTGCTGCTCTTTTTACGTTCTCTTTTGTACTTCCACACTACTAGTGAGATTTGCAGCATCATCATGTAGAATTCTGTCAGAAAAGTAGAGAAAAGAAGGCTTAAATATACATTCAATATTGAATGTTCACCCGTGGTACCAGAATGTGTATATGATCTTTTTAATGTCAGTAGCATGGACAAGATTTGGTGCTTCTTTGCAAAGTGACGGATGAAAGAAGATTTTTTACAACTTTTTTGTACCCTATAAGCCAAGCGTTGCCATATGAACGGGTATGAAAAACTGATGTATAATATTTTATTACACTCTTGATTACGCGTATATTAGCAGAAGGGTTGCAACTTGCAACACAGGCATTGGCACTATATAGCTATGAGTTCATAACCAGTCAAGTTTGACAACTTGGGACTTTTACTTTCCTTGATGCATGTGTTATTTCTTCGTCTGCCATTTTAGACATATTATCCAGTGACTACATAAATTTAGCATAATATTCAAAAATGAATTCGCGTTGTTCATTTAGGTTATCATGTCACCTTATATTCACAGTTTCTCTGCTTTGCGCCACCCTAATAATGGCAGAGACCACAAATAAGGCGGATGGAAAGCCCGTAAAGAACGTGTTGGCATTTGGAGGAAATGGGTTTATCGGTTCGGAGACGTTGCACACCTTGTTCCAAGATCCAGATGTGTACTACAAGGTAGCCCTAGTTTCTCGGGGCAACTGGTACTTTGACTCGCAAACCAGAATCGGGCCGCACTTGGCCAAAAGAATCATTTGTGATCGAGAAGAGTCTGACATTGAATATTGTACTGATCTCGTGGAATATGTGGGAAAAACGGAGAAAATTGATATTGTGCTGGACTTTAGCGCGTATGACCCCGAGGTGTTAGCTACCACCTTGGATCTTGTCAAGCAGAAGGCTGGATTGTATGTGTACATCAGTACAGATTCCGTTTATGAGGTATGCAAGCCCTCTAGGGTGCCTGGACTGGCGTATGAAAGCGATGCGGTTAGACCGGATAATGAGCAGCAACAGTTGGCGTTGAATAATGGAGACGAGTATGGAAATCAAAAGTTGCAGGGTGAAGAGGTATACAAAAGTATATAGTTTTGCATGGAAACGTACTTACCTGAGCATTTAGATTGCTAAGGAATACAAAACAAAGGAACTGACATATGTATGATATTTTACAGATTTTGCGAAGCTCCGGAAACAAAATTCCGTACGTTATCTTCCGCTTACCTGACGTAGTGGGGCCAAGAGATACCACTGACCGTTGGTGGGCATACCAAATGTGGATTACCTTTTACAAGTTTATTCAGGTACATAGGTTATTCTGTTTAAATAAATAATATCATTACTAAATATTGAAATATGAATATTTCTGTACAGGTACCTGTACAAGTTCCCAGAGACTACAAAGATCTAAAGACATCGTATGTGTATGTAAAAGATGTTGCCAAGGCAATTCTCGCTGCCATCAACAACCCAGACTCGTGGAACGACGTTTACAACTTGGCCATAGACAGGCCTTTGACACTAGAAGAATTTCTCAAGGATATGGCAAAAGAGCTCAATGAAACTGTGGATTTTGACTATGACGGTGAATTCAATTTGTTTCCATCCGTAACCCGGGGAGCAGTTAACATTGACAAAGTTAAACGGGTTCTTCGCTTTGTACCCACGAAATGGGAAACAGTTCTAAAGGTACATATTTATCAGATCATGATTTATAAAAAAATTACTGTGAAAGAATGCAGAAAAATAATTTCACTATGTGCTCTCCAGGAAACTACCGAGTTCTACAAAGAAGCGTTTTACAAATTTCCCGAACGTGATGATGCTGCGCATCAACTTACGCGATATGTAATACCCAAACACAAAAAGGGACCGTTTCTCCAGTTACTTGACCAAATGGTGGCAGACAAAAATTTGGAACTCAAGGACTTGGGTATGTACAAATGGAAAATTTCCTGAAAAGCAGATTAACACATTGCCCCATTAATCTTTTTTTTACTTTCTTGTTGGTTTTTAGTAAAAGAACCTGAAAAGGAAGTCACCGCAGAACAGTTATTTGAAGAAATGCAATACAAGACGGAATTGTAGACAAATAGTTTATAAAAATAACATGTAATCTCATATACTCAAGAGTACTTAATTCCAAAAAATAACTTTCTTCATCATTTATTGACTGCAATTTTTATACATTTTAAGCAATTCAATAAAACTCGAATCTCGAAAGTACACAACCAAAAGACTAATTTTCATTTTATTACTACTATATCCCTGAACACAATGTCATTAGTCATTATTGTACAGAAAACATTTGCAAGTTTAAGCTCGGTTATTTCCAGAGTCTTCTGAGTTCCAGAGTTACACTTATTATGCAAGAGTCTTCATTGGAGTGACATTCAGTGTCTTGGCAAGATTTTCCTAGTAAAAACAGCAAAAAATATTTGCTTGGATTCATATTGTGTGACTCGATTTACAATGATTTTCCTATGATGAGCTAAAATGTTTAGCCTAAAAAGTATACTTACACAAGCCGTGACCTGATTGACATGGTATTGGATTCCTCCCATTTCTTTCACCAATTTCTCATGAGCAGCTTCCGGATCTCCAGCAACAAGAACTGGTTTAGAGCTATCCACTGGCTCCAAATTCCTCAAAGACTTGAACAGATCACTTAATCTATCCTCAAATCCAGGCGCAAAGCATGATGGATCAAGTGCTACAAAACACTGACCCAAGTTTGCTTCCTCAGTAGCAGTCATCCATTTTCTCACATGGGGTCCATACTTGCCCCCGGCCATTATTCCGCAAAATATTTCAGTCATCAGTGCCAATCCATATCCCTTATAACCGCTATTAATTTCTGCTCCACCCAAAGGCATCAAGGAAGCAGCTTCCATAGCCTCTGTGGCGTTCGTCGTAACCTTGCCATCTTTAGACAAGGCCCATCCCTCTGGAATAGGCTCTCCTTTCCTACGTTGTACTTCTATTTTTCCTACAGCAACTGCCGTGGTTGCCATGTCCAGAACAAACTCATCATTGCCATTACCCTTTGCTGCCACTGACATGGGGTTGGTTCCCAAGGCTGGCGTTTTGCTTCTCGTGGGAGTCAAAAAGGGACTTGTATTCGTGAAAGACATTCCCAACAATTTTTTCTTGCTAGCTTGCATACTATACCAACCCGCAATGCCAAAATGATTGGAGCCTTTGGCAACTACCCATCCCACACCGGATTCCTTTGCCTTTTTGATGGCCACGTCCATGCAAAAGTTTCCAACTACAGGACCAAGCCCATTGTTTCCATCCACAAAAGCGGTGGCTGCAGATTCCTTCAAGATTGTTGGAGTTGCGGCACTGTCACATATTTCAGTGCGCACATCATTGACATACATATCTGATTGAACAGAAAAGAAATCAGGAGTAAGTGCTTATGTTCATGTGCGCATCTTGGGTAAATGTGTCACCAACCTAATCGATTCAGGCCATGGGAATAGTGACCTCTTAAATCTGCGGCGGCTAGAACGTCAGCAAGTTGGTCTGCATTTTCCTTGGGCGTTCCCACTTTCACCATGCAGTCGGTAATAAACCGCCTCACTTCATCGGGAGAAATTACGGTTCCCTTTGTTGAACTACTGGAGAAAAAACGTGCATTACTTATACTGCTTCCATAAGCAATTATTTGCACGACATTATTACGGTTATATAACACTACAGCGTTGGCTATTGAGCTATTGCTACGACAAGAAGTGACTGGGGTTTTGCAAATCTTTCGTGCTAACAGTGACGATATGGTTGTCCACAGGTTCTTGTATTGCGAATTCATTGCGTATTTTAAAATATGGAATGTAATGAGTATTTGAATGAGCAAATAGCTTATAGATTTGGTAATATTGCTTTTGAATGCACCGAGAAATGCTAGTTATCCAATGATTCCATTTTAAGAACACTATAAACTGTGCAGCAAAACAGATTATAAATATTTGCCAATTGAGCTATAATCTGTATGGATTATTCCATCAACTTTGCAAATTTTTAAGTGCATATCTGCAGTGCAGACGTTCATATTCGCTGTTTGTACAAAGTTATTCTTCATGCACTGCATGGACAATTTATAGTGTTTCCGTCATTGGAAGTTGTGTTTCATGGACAGGTAAAGGTAAAATTGAAGAGGAGAGAGAATACCGAGACACTAGATATATTACATATTTTATTATGAGAAAGCACGACATGCTATTATCTGTCTATGCCAAATCATGTGCTTTCTGCCCTTCATGCCTAGAGCCATAATATCATTTGGTTTTGTTGCTGATCGCTATGTTGGTCGTTCTGTGTCGGTTCTGGTGTAACACACAAAAGCTGGAAAAGCTACATTATTAATCAACACCAGTTTAACCATAAAAACTAACTCACCTCATGATGATGAATGCTTGATGATCTTGAGAAATTATGGTTCAATTTTCTGAAAATGTGTTGGCAAAAATACAAAAATTTCCTTGGATCAAGTTTCTAAACGGATTTTGAAACTAAAGATGTAGTAGTATGCATACAGACTGAGATGTATTTTGGAACTAAATTAATTTAGGATGAGAACCACGCAATGGTCATATCATGACAACTTTAACTTTTAATGCTCATTTTCGTTTAAAAAAAGCTCATTATTCTTAATTAATTGCATAATGCACGAAATCATGCCATACAGACTAAACGGAAGAGTATGTTTTTTTATGCTGAGATTTGTCAACAGCGTGCGTGTAAACTAGCAGGTAATATTTCAAACATGGAATTGCTATCTTGGGTTAAAATGATAACCTTGAGAATCGTCTTCACAAGAGCGTAGAGATTGTAACATGTATATGAGTTGTTTCATTTTCATGATTTTCATGCAATGCTTGCTC
>JAIQCH010000236.1:0-12883 GCA_029691765.1 Entomobrya proxima
TGACTTGATATGCATTTAGTTTAACAGAAAAATACTTAGGTAATTCCAGTGTATATGCAAATTGTTTTCAGGTTTTTTATTTAAGCAGGACGGGTTTAAAGAATATTAACATAAAACAGTAGTAGCATACTCAAGCTTATCAACTTTTAATGTTCAGCTTTTACTTTGGTCGTATTCAATCATTTCCGTTTAGTAGAACATTTACCATGAAGATGGTAGCTCAAATTCTCTAGACTCTCATCACGACTTCACCGAGCAGGCATGTGCTCATTTGAGTGTCAGAATAAAACTTTGAAAATCAAGTTCATTTTTGTATTCACAAGTGGTTTGTTTTTTGTCATTCTTTCCTATACTACCTACAAATCTTTCAAAGTAAGCAAAAATAGTTTTTTACTTCTTGACAAAAGTTATAATTGTTTTGTATATTTTGCATTTGTTGTTAAAGGTGTTAGAAAAATATTACTTTTTGACCTTTTCCAATAATAATATTTCCATTATAGGATAATACTCAATGAATAACTCACTAATTGAATTCTCACTCAGCTCAAGCCTGTTTCTAGTGCTGTGTGTAGCTACTGAAACCTTTCACTTTATTCGTTGATATGGCGGTTTTATGCAGATTCCTGGAAGCTTTGCTATCCCAGCAGAATCTCTGCGTGAAGTCCAACCTCGGACTAAAATAAATATTCGTGTTATACCCTGACTACTCTCTGGTTTCAGTACTGAAAGTCTAGAAACAATCAATAAACGTCAAAAATGTAGCTAAATTCTATCATCTTGAAAAAACGATTTGCTTTTTAGTACTTTTTACAATTTTCCTAAAAAATTTTGTGATTTGCATACTTTGCTTACCTCATTGAATATGTCAAACCTTTATCAAGCCAGAAAATCCATGAACTGCAATATCAATGCATTATACCACAATAAGGTCAGTGGTTTACATCTCTGCTACTCGTCAATAAATTAACCTTACACTTTCAAAAGTCATTTTTTATGTGTAAGCTAGGTCTATACTAGAATGGGATTATGAATATATGCTATATAATTTGTTACGTTTTTGAATGCTTATCAATAAATTATGTAACGACGGACTTTATTCTGGAAGCATGTATTATTAAGTTTATAATTAGGTACAAGTAAAAAAATACAACAACGACAACATCATAAGCTAAACATTTTAAAAATTTATTGGTTTTATTGTCAGCAAAATTACAATACCTGAAAACGGCCAAGTACATCAAATAAACTGCATCACAAGCAATAACAGGCTACTTACCACACTTTAACAATTTGTAAAAGCGTATAAAAACACAGACAGAAATTATATCACAATTGTTTAAATATATTTAACAATATAACAAGTAGGATAGAGTCATATTGGGGCTAGTACAAATAACACACCAATAATTTTATTTTCCAGGTTAATCTACATTTGTACTGTGTAGCTCATTGTTTTTCGTAATGTTATGAATAAACAATGTACCCAAATTTTTAAATTTTTTAAAGGCCTTTTTGTTGAATTTTTTTAAACTTTAGTTATTACAAGTATACCCAATACTTGTACAGCTGAACTGGTTTATCAACAAGCCAAACATTTTAATATGAGTAACTTTTTTACTCATATATATAATACTGCCACCAATTTTTCGTACACATAACCAAGTTTTTGGCAAACACATTTTTAGAACCGGGTTTGCCATTTCGGAACTTATTTACGGAAGCTTGATATTTTGTAAAGGAACATCATAACGAAGTTGATTTACATTCTTTTTAAAAACCTTCCACATGGCAAATTTGCAACAGTTGAGTCTAGAGAGCATTATGAATATAAAGCTAAATACAAAGTCATGTTGCACGCGATTAGGAACCTTTATCAATAGCTTTACATTCAAGGTAACATACAGGTCTGACATTTGTATGCACGTACATTGTGCACGGAACAATTTATTTATTTCTGATGCACCTGCAGTCAGGTTAAATATTTAACAGCATTGATAGCAACGTAGATTGGAATGAATGAAGGGTGGTTTCTTAATCGAACAGGAGATAGAAGAAAAACTCCATCACGGGCATTTTCATACCAGTCCAGCAACAAGACATTATAATAGTTTGATAGTTTGGAAGACATCTTACATGCGATATTCTTCTAATTTTGTAAAACATACCGTCAAAAAAGACAAATTATTAAACATAGGTGACAAAAAGTAAGTTTCTATAAAATCTGCTTCTTGCCATTTTATAAATAATTCTCCTATCTTGTTTACCATACATCATAAAAATTATGTTATAGCTTTAAATTAATTACCACAAACAGTATTTAAAAATCTTGTTGTGTACAGCATTTAGAATGATACATATTAACAGGTTCTATTTTGTTTCAGCATTAGTTGTGACAACGACATTCTTTAAACAATTTTATTTCATACGTCGTGAAATCAAAGAAGCCAATGCATACTTGGGTTTTGATTTACTCATTATGTAAATAAACTGAATCATAGAAGTTTTCTGTAACTGCAAACACATTACGCAGGAACGTCTGCAAATCTACAATCTTTCAGCAGCAGAATATTTTCATTAGCAGAAGAATCGATGTGGTGTCTTAAGTTGAAAAAAAAAAGTTTTTTTTTTGTAATCTTAAAATTGAGGAAATCGGGAGCCAAAGTTTCAGAAAATAAATATTCTTTTAATAAACTTTTTTCTGGTACTACATTAATAATTTTTACTACCTTCCGTACCATACGTAATAACGTATGAGCTAGGTTGAAAATTTGTTAACCGCGTAGCCATCTTAACGAAGTAACCGTATTCAGGTTTTTGATGTAGTAAGTTTTTTTTCATGTACTTGCCTAAAAGCAAGTCCATTGATTACCTAAACTTAGCCCACTTCATGCCTGTAGGCTAGACCCAGAAGATTTAGGAGTAAATGCTTTTAACACGGCTCTCAATTTCCGGAATATGCTTTAGTAATTTCTTCGCGCTCCTGATCACATGATACAAGGAGTTTTATCAATAGCTTTGCATTTACGGAAATATATATCTTCTGACGTTTCTATGCACGTACATTGTACACGAACCAATTTATTTATTTTGGCACACCTGCACTACTACTGCATCATAAATACAAAAACAAGTGTTGCTCTGTTCTAGCAGTAGAATCTTCAACAACCTTATTATGTGCAAGTGAATTGCATTCCTGTGACACAAATTATTTTATTAACCCTCGTAAAATAGGGTTTTGCCAACTTGATGTTTTGTATATAAAACAAGCCAACATTTTTCAATTTTATAATGTGGCTAAATTTAAAGAAGAAACCGGACAATCTTTTGGAAAATCTTGGATTGTGTTTTTGGAGTGAACTACAGTGCACTCTTCCAAGTCATATTTGTATTCTCGGAATCCCTGTCAACTTAATCTTCAACTTTATCCTCCAATTGCTGCTGTTTCCAGTGTACTTTATCTACAACAGCTCGACTATTTACCATTTTGCTTTTTAGTAAGTGTCTGCTACCAAATTTTGTACCAAGTCTCATGCCGTCATATATATCCGAAATACTAAGTAGGAAGAACGAAGATTAAATGGCATTGGCCTGTTGGCCTGAGGACATATTTGAATTTGCCATTTCTTGGTGGTTTACCCATAATATAACCCATACCCATTTACTAATAACTAATTTCATTTAGCGCTAGAGTTTTTGTCGCTGGATGGGTATGGCTCTGACGGCAACAATGTACGCATTTTTTGTTCTAAATTTTAGAAGACTATTTAAACATCTTCCTTATCATTCGACTTTTAACTAAACAATATAACTATTTAACAATTTGACTAAACCTTGTATGGCCTGACGAAAGATTTTTAGATAATCCAGGAAACCATAACGGAGTCCAGCATTTTCGAGAATCCCGCCAGTCACGTTTTCAGCACATCAATTTTCAAGAGCCGGAGTTGCGTGTTTCAAAAAATGCTTCAAAGCTAACGAAAGAAAGCTTTCCAAGTGTTCTGAAAGGTGTTGTAACACAGCGACAGGATCCAACGCAGCGTAAAATCTGCAATAAATAACAAAAGTAAATCCTTTTACATTCAATTATCTGGGTTTTTGTATCTTATTAACCTAAACAGGTTGATCGGAATGCAAAGTGCATTCAGTAATCCCTATTTTATGAATGTCTTGTTTTCTAAGAAATGCATTGCCCGATTGAGTACCAATTATACATGATTTTCTGGAAAATCTAAGTATTTTAACTAACATTGATTCTAAAGGTTGCAAAAAGTACCATAGTTACTTAGTTTTATTTAGAAAATCTCGGCATATTTTTCAAAAATATAAACATTGTTTATCCTGAGCTTCTGGAAATATAATTGAGATCTGAAATTGAAAAAGGTTATAAAAAGATAAAAGACCTACGTTACAGGATTACGGTGTATAAAACGCTTCCCTTTCTATTTCCATTACAAGCTTTTTAGAATTGCATGAGTAAACATTTTCCTAACCGCGTTGTATTATTGCTCGTGCCTACGCATGGTTTATATTGTCGTGAGAATAGATACACATTGAACCAGTTCAGAGATAGAACCATGCAAAAATGATCCAATTGTCTGAAGAAGTCAAGTTCCATTAGTACAGTTCAAAAGAGCTTAAAGGCCTAGACATTCTGTCAGAGATGAGCACGAATGCTCTACTAAGTATTAAATAACTAATAGACGTATAATCAAGGTTGGTGCCAATGCGCATGAAAAAACTTGGCTTTGATGCGACTCGTTTGTCGAGCTAAAACTCCTGTAATGTCATATTGTGACACAAATTACAAATATGAAACATGTCGTTACAAATAGACGTGTAACAATGCAAACGATTCAACGTCTTTGATGCCACAATTGCATCTCACGCTTATTCAAAATGAAAGAAATTAGCTTTGTAAAATTAGGTTAAAACCTTCAATGACATTTACGTGTCTTGTTGCGTCATATGGAGTACATGAGTGCAATTCTAATTTAACAAATTGACAACAGATTCAAAAGGTTAGGTAAAAAACTATACTGAAGTAGTCACACATGAGGCTCTGAATAAGCTGCAATGCATTTATCTGGATGTCTTATTAAATGCGGAAAAATAAAAACGTTTGTCCAGATAAGAGCACAGGAATTGTCCAAAAAGTAAAGGCTGCAGTATTACAATATAATGGCACATCTTACTAAACGTAACTAGAGCTTTGAAAGTACACACGTTTTTTAGCTTGAATAAAACATCAGTCATGACGTTTTCCCAGTTTCTTTCAGAGAGAAATGCTGGGAAGAACAATTTTGAAGGGGTTTGTAAACATCAGAATATGTTTCATGAATAATATTGCACTTTATTTCTCAGCAGAAACGTTTTTCCTTATAGTTTTAAGGTTTATATGTGCATCCTTTATTTTATTTGCACATGGAGCCATTTCACTACTCAGTATCAAAATGAAGCACATATTTGCTTTTGTCAGAACATGTGTCAGACAAACAATCAGACAGAAGTTTTACATGAGCAAAAATCGTTTCATAGATGTTGACGTAATTTTTAGATAAAAATCCAAAACTGGAGCAAGCGATAGATGGTGAAAATAAAATTTAAAAAAACATGAAGCGATGAAGCGGCTTTTTTTGTGCGCCGGAAATTAATAATCTCGTAAAATTCGTTTTAGAACGTAATTAACTGATTAATCGTATCAGGTCTTTTGAACATGCTAAACTTATCGAAGCTACCCCTTGTAAAACCTTAAAGCATATCCATTTTTGACAATTGGTATTTTCGGAAAGTCAAAGACAACCTTAGAATAGAATTGCACTTCCATAACAATGCCCATTTTTAACTCCAAGCCATTTAGCAATTTTTTATTCTTTTTATATGCAATTTATGTATGCTAAAAGTAAAAAGCCGCATAAGCCTTACTATGCCAAAAGTGTGAAAAATACTTTTTAGAATGAATACGTGGATGCCCATGTATGTGTATGAATGTGTATGCTTATCTAAGCAGAGGTTTAAATTTATTGTTGCTCTTACCATTTTTATGTTTGGCCAGCTAAACTGCAGCTCCTTTAAGTGTTGAGATTCTACCCGTACTTACTTTCCGGACACCAAAACACCATCGATTTGCATATTGGACTACGGAAGTTAGATCAAGGAAACAAACTGTGCATATAAAAATTATTTTGTTATGAAAGTCATATAATTCCACCAAAAATCATGACTTTGTCCAAATTGCTTTGATGAAATCAAAGCTAATGGATGTATGTCTTACGAAATTTTGTGACGTACAGCTTTTCTAATTAATTGAAAATTCATTTTGGGCGGAGTTTCTTATGCTTTCAGTTTTCTTTTCAAAGGATTGATTTGAGAACTATGTAGTTTTTTTCTTGTATGCGTCTTTTATGATTAAGTGTTACTCATAGTCACTTACCAACTCTTCGGAGCACCACAGAGACAGAGGAGAATACAGAGAATACAGAATTTGTCCCCAGCAATAAACCACGCAGTGGATTAACTAAAGAAAGAAAAAAAAATTGTGTTTTTAAATAAATATATAAAAATAGTAAAGATAAAAGTATATGCTTATGGCAACAATTGGAAATATAGTAAAGTTTTCAAATACATTCTGTTATCTTGACTTTCACCTTTAAGGTATTTTAGCAACTTTTAAAATGTATTTTATCCACTTACCTTGATAAATTGATAATAAACTTAGGCAAACTTGAAGATTTATTGAAACTTCATTTTTGGTTAAAAGTATTGTAACCGCTTTGCTCAAGCTCCAAGTGCGGACAGGCTCAGACATAGGCAACCTTTAGAGTATATGACCTTGCTCAGGAACATTCCTCAGTAACAAAGTCATTGCGCAAATCAGTACCAACGGATGTAAGGTTTTACCTTACTACACGCTTCTTCGTCAAGCCGTCTTCGTCGTTTTGTCATGTGGAATCTCCTTTGGCCTGTCATCAGCCCTAACCAAGGCCACCATACTCTCTAGCTGTAGCATTAGAACACTAATTACTCAGACTGAACGTCTCAACTCACCTTATCTCTTATTTAAATTAGCACTGAGTTGAGATCTGCTGACGGATCTCAACTAGTTGCTACACTGTGTTTTCCTTTTACCACGCTCTGGAGCTGCAACTCAAATACTTTTTCATCCGCACTCCAGAGCTCATGTTATAAATACAGCAGCAAAGCTGCACCACTGTTAACATTCTTCTCCGCTCCACATGCTGGATAAGAGCTCTGCTAGGGATGCTGAATTCCCCGTGACTCTTGGGATAGAGTTATGCGCATGAGCTCTTACCAGGAAATAAGGATGTTCATTTTCTACCTTCTTGTATAATAAAGCCGTGACTCTGTATAGTTCAGTACAACTTAAATACTTGGCCTTTTACCTGCGACCTTTATTTAATGCTCTACACATGTGCGAAGCGTAGTATTGCCACACACTACAATGCATACTACCCCACACGGAAAAGATGTGCAATGCAGCAAAGTAAGGAATTTCTGCAAACAGGATATTTGAAATATCGGCTCCTACACACCAATAACTTCACATAAGCTGAGCATCACACTTTAATAAGAATAAGGGCAATTTTTCTGCACGTACGAAGAAATTAGTGGCATCCGGTCAGCATTTTACCTGAAAATAATTCAAGCTTTAAGCCCAATACGCTAAATAACACCATGAAAATTTTTCTCGTGTGGGAACTTACCAGAACGTGCATGCACAACTCCTTTGTTCAGTGAGTCTGGCTCAGGTGGTGTTGTAACAGTATATTTTGCAAGAAACATTCTGTAAAGAAGCTACCTAGCATGCCTAAGTAAGACGTAAATTGAACTTGTATTTATCCAGCTTGGTTTCAATGAGTTCAGACCTAGTATGTTTACCTATATGTTGACTTACGTAGAAAATACAGAGAAGCTTTTTGCGGAACTTAATATCCTATCCATTTTTTTGTTCAGGGTGCCATAGCACAATGCTCTTAGGTGTTATTTTGCTACTCACGCAATTCCAATACCTATAGCAATTAGCAGCAGCATCAACATACAAGCTGAAATATAAGGTTGAGCATAAACGCAAAAAAGTGAGAAAGGAAGAACTGTGAAAGGAATCTTTGTTCCCAGTTCAGTATCCGAGTAGCTTATTAAAGCAATTGCTACAAAATTCTTATTATTTATGGCTGTTAATTACCATTGCTGTTGTAATCGTGTGAAGTGTGCACTTTTAGCTTTACATTTACTCGGCTTGGAGTGGCAATTGAAACGGAAAATGTGTTTTCTTTTTTGCAACTCTAAACCCACGCATACTATATTGCATGTAAAACGCGTATATGATAACGTTATGGAAATGCAAGTCGTTTTTTGGGATTACAGAACATCAACAAGAACGCAGGACTGGATATCGGGTCATGGATACCAGTTGAATTACTTATAACTTGCATGCATTTAGTTATCATTTTTTATACTTGTAATTTTCTACATTATTTTTACTACTACTTCTCAATTGCTATTGTGTTAATTCGTGTATGTATTGCTCTTGAAAAAGTTCACGGCAAGCCGCATGTGTAAGAAAACTAGGGCTTAAAAATAAAGTAAATCCTCTAAAGCCATATTGATTATAACTACACAACTTGTATTTTTCAAAATATCAAGTTGAATCGTCAGTTGAATAAGTTCTAAAAACGCACATTACCAGTGCATTTGTTAAGGTGCATTAAAGAAAACCGCAGCTTTTTTGCTTCATGTTTTTTTAGAATGTTGGTGTTTCAATGATTCGATTGCTACAATATTTGATCGACACGTTGGAATTTATTTATGAAGAATGAAAACAATTTCTGTTTTACTGTGTTTCAATTTTGTTTGTGAACCATTGTTTTTATGGTACTCGGTCAAATTGAAGCAAGTATTTGTTTCCATCGTAACACTGAATACTGAATGACTCCGTGTCAAAGTAAATTAAAAGATGTAAAAGTAAATTTTAGAAAACTATAATAAGCAGTTTTGCTTTGAGATAAAGTGCAACTTTATTTATAAAAAACTTCTAAATAATATTTACAGGTTTCTTTAAAATTGCTCTTCCGAGCATTCCTCTCGATGGCGCATTTTCACTCCTGAAAATAATGTGTTAGAATTAGTTAATGGAATATATTGTTTTTGCATATAACAGTTTGTACGACTTTTTCTTACCTTCGCACTCCATTTCACACCTGTTTGCCTAAGTTTTCCCATTCTCTCCACAAACTGGCATTAGTATCCTGCCACAAATGCAGTCGTTCTTCTTGTCGTCATTCCCATGGTGAATGTTGTTGGATCTCTGAAGGCTTCTGGGCTTGGCGCTGGCAAACGTATTAATTATTGATATAAAAATAACCAAAGTGTAAACTGTTTTAAGAAAGTGTAAAAACTTCATGTTTGCTATTTTATTCAAACTAGAATTAAACGTATATATTTTCACAGCTCTAAAATGAAATTGTTCTGTTTACTGAGATATTTTAGTTCTTATATAGCCAGACACAGACGTGTAGTTTACTCAGCTTCACAGTTTAGTATTTTGGTTAACGAGCCATTATATTCTTTATAACGTGTTTTTGTCATAAAGCAAATGTGTCATAGAAACAGATTTTCTTGACGTCATTTTCATTCATACCGTATTTCATACTCATACGAAAAATATGTCATGTTACTCAATAGCTTCACCGCTAGTAACAATATTGTTAGTCACTGGGTTTCATGATGGATCACAAGTCCAGAAAAATTACTCACTACTTATTTTTTTGAAGTGAATCATTTTAGCAATGTAACAAAAGTATGACTAATTGAATTTTAAACTGGAAAATATGTCAACATTTGTTTTTATTTACACCTTGTACAAAATTTGTCTAAAAGTTTAATCTGAACTATATGTCTTCTAATTACGCATAAAAACTTTAAATGGTATATTTTAACATTCCTGTAATTTGTCTGGGTTTCTACAATTCAACTTAGTATGTAGGCGTCCACCTAAAACAAAAAAAATTGTTTTGAAATTGAAAATGGAATTAGTTTTATGCCATTTAAAAAATACGTTCATATAGAACTTACCAGACTTAGCATAGCAGCTAACGCCAATACTTTAACACTTGGGGTTATATTTTCTGATTGATGCTCGGCATACTTGATTTTCCACTCAGTCCAGTATACTATTCCAGAAGATCTTTGTCTCATTCCTTTATGGGGTTGCATTGAAGCAACTGTAGAACCAGCAGGATCTATTATCTTTTTGTTAAAAAATTATGCAATTTAAAACAAATTTCAAAAAAGATTTATGCACTTCAAAAATACGCCAGCTTACCTTGTAAAAGTTCTCACTTATTCCAGGCTGCACTATTAGCACCATTTTACTATGTAAATCCATCATAACCATTTTACTCTGATTATTCTCCCGTTTAATTTTTATCCAACTGAAAGGCTCATGTTCATTTGCCATTCTAGTTTTGGCAACTTTATCAATATTTTTGGTGCTTAATTTAAAAGGAAATTTTACAATACTTTCGTTCATGTGGAATATTCCACTAGAGTCAAATTCACAAGTTGCTTGTCTATTTCCAGTTTTAATATTTTGCTTAGAAGCATAACGCAACTTTCTATTTGGTTTGCTAACCGATATATCTCCCCGTAGTACAGTAGGAATTAGCTCTAAATTTATTTGAGATTCGTATATTGAGTTGGTTTGGGGTTTAACAGCGCGCACGCAAAAACCGTTGGCTTCAGTTATAAAATCCATTTTGAACTGATACTTTTTCAGGAAAAATGTAATAATTTTCCACTTCCTATTTTGCAGTGTAACCACAGGAAGCAAAATGCACAACATTGAATTCAACACAAAGAAGGAACATTTATAGTCACGTCCGTTTAGTACCAAAATCCACACGAAATGGTACGTCAAACAGTTAAGCTTAAATTATTATTTCAGCTTCCATTTCCCGAATTGGAGAATAATTCCATAAAACTCTGTACAGATTAGAGGGCTTATCCAACTCTTGTGGAATTTATCTAATAAAGTGTTATTGACTCTGGGTATAGTTGAGATACTAAATTGGTATCACATGATGCACGTGCATTGCTTTGACCTCAGTTTGATATCAGCAGCGAGAGCATCAAATGCACATATATTTATATTACATAAGCTTATGAGGGATTTATAGTGTTGAACACAGCACGAAACTCTTAGGGATTGAAACAAACACTTGACTTGCCTTTTGACTTTGAGAGAGTACAAGGAAATAAGCGAGCATTGATGCGGAGGTTTTACGTTGTCAAAAGAACATTATTGTAAAATAAAAAATTCTCATTCTAAATATTATTTTCATGCATTTTAACAAACTTAAAAAAATACAAACAGTTTTGAAACTATACCAGCTGTATGTAACGTCGAATTGATAAGAATGGCTTGAATGGCGTTTATAAAATTTCCTTTAAAAACGTCAATGTATAAAGATTCCCGGTATAAACCATCAACAATTTACTGACGTTCCCGTATTTCTAAATAGTAAGTGATGCTAACTTTCCTTTCTTCAGTTTTCACAGGATTTCGCCACAGACTGTAGGCAGCTTGGTGCCTAAAATAAAACAGATTCTTCGAACTCTGTGTTTTGTTATGCTTTACTGAAAACATATCAAAAGCATTGACTTTGTTAGTGGAGTGATAAGATAAGGTGAATTGACATCACTCACAACAGCGCCAGCATTTCTTAATAACATAACGTACGAATTAAGCGCGGAAATGTGCGCAAAATAAATAGTTGGAATATTGCGTAGAAATACATATTTTTAATCGCGTAGCGTGTAAAATTGTCAGAATCAGTTCAATTGCCATTCCGTTGTAACCAGATTGCGTATTTTAATATCGCAGCACACGGAACACAAATACGCGGAAGCGTAACTTTATAAAAAACATTTTTAGTATCGTATATAATTATAATCTCGAACACGCATGTAATATGTATCTTTAAAAAGGCAAAAATCCATTTTACATATTATACTATGCTTCTATTTCAATCTTCGTTTGTTTTTGGGGCAATTATGTGATTGTAACGTAAACGTAAAATCTAAAACGCACATAAATAAAATTATATATATTACTGTGTCAACAAAATCATTAAATCAATTTCTCAAATATTAAATCAACTAATGTTGTTTGATTAAGGTAAACATCTTATTGGAATTACTTAAGATTCGACAATTTTACTTTGGGAAAGAACACATACATGATGAAACAAATATTGACAGGTCGTGTGTAAACAATGTGGGATTTTAAAATTAAATCAGCTAGGCAGCTTTAGTGTAGGGACGCTTTCAAAATTACGTGGGTTTAAAACGACTTTAGTACCAGCCCACGGCCCACATTTAAACTGCCACTGTAATTTTCACCTAGATTCATCAGTATTTATTTTAGATGTTTGACCGCTTTTTATTAAAAATGCGTTTGAGTAGCATTTCGCCTTCAGAAATTGATGGCAAAGTCCTGTCTTTTTCCAGTTCCGCAAAACCATGATCGCCAAAATAATTCATTTTCAATTTTATACCGCACTTATCTTAAGAACTTCCTCTTTAGAATATCTCTCAAATTCCAACTTCGTAAAAAACCGACCCTAAACTTTAGCAAATCGTTTGTGGGTAGTTTTACTTGTGCTATCTACATTATACGGAATTACCGAACTATTAGTATTGTTTAGCTTAATAAAACGCTGTCAGTTAGCAATTCTGTACCACATTCTACTTTTAGTATTGCGCATAGCCCAACTAGTATTTGTAATAGGCTTCCACCACAATTCAAGCTCATTATGCTACTTACTGTCGTACCATCTCTACGAAAAACGTTGGGAAAAGACTCACT
>JAIQCH010000237.1:0-12710 GCA_029691765.1 Entomobrya proxima
TATGAAATTACTGGATTGGTGCATTTCCGTAACATCAGATAGATGCTGCATATTCCACTGCATTACTCTGAGAACTTATACCAACACGCGAAATTCATTTGGATATCAATTTTTTAAATGGAATGGGTGGTGGTGGATCGAGATGACCAAAACGTCTTGCAAGTAAGCTGGGGTCTAAGCCCGATTCCAAACCCAATATGAAAAAACCGGAAATGGTGTGCCAAGCGAGAGAGGAGGTGGAATCCCCGACAATTATACAAAAAGCGGTGGTCCCAGTAGAAAATGCAGTGGATAAACCTGAGATCAAGTAAAGTAAAGGAGGAGAAGCCTTCTCCGAGAAGGATTCGCTGAAGGCGAAGTGAGCTGGAAGTCCATTGGATGAATGGATAAGGCAAGTTTTATGGGATCGGATCCCGGGAAAGATGGTGAAAGTGGCGAATTGGGTGAGGATGGAACGGATGATGAATGTGTTTGCTCAGGGGGAAAAGTTAGTGGAGCAAGTTGGAAAGGCTAGCGGCTTGGTTTGGTGACCACGACGATATTGTAAATGGGCTGAGGGGCAATAAGATGGAGGTGGACCTGGGCACCAAACAAGAAAATTAGTTGATTGCACATACTCACGATTGTTTTTATAATTTTAAAATTTTAAATAGGAAAATACACGTGAATTTTTAATTTGCAACACATATTTTGTGGGTCCATAACTCATCCCGCCGACGCGCAGATGCGGATATGTCTACGCGTAGTAAAATAAATTGCACAAGCAAAAATACTAAGGTGCTATTTGTTCTTTGTAAGATGTTTCGGATTATAATAACTATCATGTTTCCAAATGATGAGTGTTTGCGCTAGCTACTAACTCATAACTTCTTTAAATTGATAAAATATCTGGCAACAGTAGGTTAACTATTTTAGAGCTTAGGATGTTTTAAAAGTTAACTATTTTTAAAAGTTAATCAGAGTATTGAGATTTGCAGCATGATGCTTCTTGATTTGAAGCAGAGAATCTTGTCGAAAAGAAGCTTTGCTGTGCGAATAGAATTTATTCACAAATTCTAAATTTTTATTTAGAAACTACAGCATATCAAACAAACATACTTCGTCGGAAAGGCATGTAGCAAGGCTTCACGAATAATCCATTTTCTGTAAATGAGTATGAGACGAAAGTTAGAAGCTATCAATTATATGAATGTTCCGTTTGCGAAACGAATAAGTTGAGTGCATCTAAAATACTCCATACAACATGGGCAACTTTCTCCAGAAATTTTGGCATCAAATTGCACACGAAACACTTTTTAAAAAATTTGTCGAAGCTGTCAGGAGCATGTTAAGCAGTGTTTATAAGTACGAAATAGGTTTCTGGTACCCATTAGGATTACTAGAAACAAACTACAGGCTTTTCTTCCTGCACTACAGCAGCATGTTTGTGGCTTAGAAAGGGAAAAAATATTATATGACACCAAGCGCATAATGTGAAAGCTGATGTGGTAACCTTGTTTTATGAAATTTTGACATATCTTATGCATAAACAAGCTGTCGAAATGCATGAAAAATTTATTCGGATAATCTTGATGTCACAAGCTTTCTTTGACTAACATGTAAGTACAGGAACATGAGTGCTCCAATTTGTAAAGGATTTGGGGAGTCATTAGCTTTTGCACGACGAACATGTTGGTAACTGAACCATGTGTCATATGAAAAAAAATCAAGTCATGTTTGTAATTCAAGAACGAACTTGGAAATAATAAACCGTATTTGGGTAGCAGTTTATGCATCACTTCTTTTTTGGCAAACAGAAAGTCAGATAGATACGGATTTTTGATAATTTCTAAATCGTTGTTATCATTGTTAGAGTCCACTAAATTGTACAAGTTGCTACGTTTAGCAATGCTGGCATCTCTACTTGGAGTATCGAAAATGGAACTAGAGAAAGTAGTGATTTGAGAGCTTACGGTGTTTCCATAGATGCTCCAAGTTAGCACAAACTTTATAATGTTTTCCATCATTTAAATTATAATTTGAAAATATTTTTTTAAACTTGCCGTGTTTCAATATGAACCAGCTTGCGTTGAATCTAACAAACTGCATGGTTGGAAGTGTACATTTGATTATATACCAAATCTAGGCCATAATACGCCAATCGATCTTGCTGTCTAGAAAATGGAAACTTCAACGTATTTATGACATTTTGATTGACAAACGTTGGAAAAACAAAAATACCTGGCATTGGTAGGTTTATATCATTTTAAAGTTGGCAAACATATACACTGCAAAAAGCACTCTATCTAATTAGGTTGCACGTATCCCGTCCAATGATAACTTCAATCAAGTGTTATTATTCATTACTGTCTTTTTTAAAGCATCAAAACATGTTTTTTCCACTTTGTGATAAGACAAATCTGTTTATTCTCTAATCATTTTAGTCATAAAATGAATGTCTCACGAAGTGTCGTTGTCATTATCACAAAACATCAAACAGCATTTTTAAAAAAATGGTATTAAGAGATACGTTTAATGGTTATCTGTTTCCAATGAATATATAATCGTCACGTGCCAATTCATTTCTGTTTATCTTTCCAGCATTGCACAACGCACGAGCCTACAAACTAAATGGTTCATGGTTCAAGTATCTTGGCTTGCGTATGGTGATAACACTCATATCATATGAAAACATGAAATTAATCAAACCAACATTCAATTACGTCAAACAATCATTAGGTTATTATATCATCAGAATATTGATAAATTATGGATTTTTCCTTTTACTTTCTTCTGAATTGATCAGTTTAATTTGCAATAGTTGCATAAGATTAAATCGGACATAAATCAAATTGCTGTTTGGCAAGTTGTTCACACTTTTACACTCTCTGTCTACATAAGCTGTCCATACCTTTCAAACATAATTTGCGATTCACCGAAAAGCTTCTATTTTCTAAAAAATGTCGTTTCATTTCAAGATATTACTTATGTTGTGCATATATTGCACCAATGTTGCTCCCCAAATTACGACATTTTCAAATCCTGTTCTTGACATTAATACTAGAGACGCCATCATAACAAAAATCGACAAGTTTTATTACCTTGTACACACTGACGGAGCAGCCAACGAACTACGAATTTTGAAAAGCCCATTTCTAACCGACTTCAGAAATGCAGAGAGAGGACTTGTTTACAAATTGCCGTCAGGCTACACTTCGTTTTCACCGAGTTCTTTCTTTGCGTTCCAAAATAACCTATATTTGTATTTCCACATGAATAGTCCTTCGGTCGCAAACCGCATGTTTGTTGTCCGGGCAATTGACCCTGCAAACCCATTAGGACCTTGGACGGCTCCTATACGCCTTATGGAACATACATGGAACGAAACTCAATATCACGGGGCTGCTCTCCATACAAACGGGGAACTATATCTTGTTTTCAATAGTCCGTTGGATAGCAAGTTAAACTTGTACATCACTAAAATGCATTCACCTACGGAAGTACTTGGACCAGTCTTGTTATTGAAAGAACCGACAAAAGATTGGGAATGCTTTGGCGGTTGCTATCTTGAAGCACCATCTTTTCTTTATCACAGAGATATTGTATATTTGGTGCACTCAGCAAGTTCTTCACATGCACCAGAATCTTCAATAAGCTATATGAGCATCCAAATAGGACTAGATCCAATGAATATCTCAAACTGGGAATCAGCACCAGGTCCTATTTTTCAATGCAATGAGGAAGAAAGCGTATTTTCCATACGATTTCCTGAATTTACCACAAGTCCAGACAGGACAGAAACATGGATGCTGTACACAGCTTCTAGCAACAGTAGTAATACCAGCGGCAGTTCTCGCGTGAGAATTGAAAAAATTGAATGGGATTCTAGTAACGGTGCACCTAAGTTTCCAGTTGCTCGGAGTAACGGATACCAACAGAAGTTGCCCACTGGAGAACCTCAAAAATTTCTGAATCCCATCAGTGAAGAATATTCCGGTGACGTACATGTCTACAACGACGCTGGTATATATTACATGGTTACAACTAACATCAGTGAAATTATAATGCTTAAAAGTAGCAAGTTGTACGACTTCCGCGATGCAGAAAAAGCAGTTGTGTACACGTAATGAATTTAATTTTAACAACATAATATACAACTTGAAACCTTATTTTAGCACAAGAAACCTATCTTGTTTTTTAGAGCTCCAGAAGGACATGTTGCAGTTTCTGCACGGATTTTTGAGCTTAGTGGAGATATGTACTTATATTTCCATATGCGACCAATAAACGAAGAAAACCGAATGTACGTTCTAAAGGCTGAAAATAAGTCAAACTTAATGCAAAACTGGAGCAATCCCATAAAGCTTCTTGATGATGTGTTTGATGCTAATGCTGCACATGGAACTGTTTTACAACATGACAATCAACTTTATTTTGTCTGGGTTCATGGAAATAATGCAAGTGTGAGTATGATTTATATAGCCCTTATGAGTAGTCCTACTCAAGTAATCGGACCAGCGGTGTTACTCAAAGAGCCAAGGGAACTGTGGGAATGTGAGGGTAGCTGTGCTACCGACTATCCATTCTTTCTGTACAACAACAATTCGGCAATATTGGTTTATACAGCCAGTAGATTTACCAATCCTAGCAGCAGTTTATCTCTTATGACCATTGAAACCGGAAGAAACCCTCTAGATGTTACCAGCTGGTATACCTCGCCATCACCGGTATATACTCGTAATGATGCAGAAGAGGTTTTTGCTACTTCCCATGCTTCGTTTACAACCAGCCCAGATGGTTTAGAAACCTGGATGATTCACCTTGCGTCCAATGACTCAACAAGTCCAAATGCTAATTGGAAAGTCAGGCTAGAAAAAATAAGTTGGGATGAAAACACGGGAGCTCCAATTTTCCCAAAAGCTCACGGATTTGCTCATCCACAAGCCATTCCGAGCTATCATGAGTATTTTACTAATCCTGTTACGAATGAGAGCACAATTGCTCCAGGAGTATTTCGTTTGGGTGACTTTTATTACATGGTGATATCATCAGACTTTGTACTGGAAATCTGGCAAAGCGGACAACTAACAAATTTTAGAAATGCTGAGAGGAAAACTGTATTTAGGTATAAACTTGTACATGTATAGTATTTCAATTTGTCTGATTCTTAAGTATAAAATTCATTGCTCTTTTTAGTGTCTCAGATGGATATACAATAACAGAAAGCTCTAAAATGCACATTGTAAATGAACATCTTTACATTTATTTCTCAATGAAAGATCAAAGCAGCACGTCAAAATTATTTGTGCTTCAAGCACATGATTCTCGTAATCCTATGGGGAAATGGAACAATATACCAGCACCCTTAGCTCATTCCTGGAACTACTCAGCTACTCATGCCACTGTATTAGAACACGGTGATAACTTCTATTTGTCGTGGGTTACTCCGCATCCGGCCACTGGTTTCAACAGCATTTTCATTGCCAAGTTACAAAACGCTACTCATGTAGTTGAGCCAATTAACTTATTAAGACACCCAGTTGAATTGTGGGAGTGCGACGGAGGATGTTCGAACGAAGCTCCGGCTTTTATTTACAATGAAGGGACCACTTATATGGTGCATTCGGTCGGATCAGCATGCAAAGGTGGAAATGCACTGACTTTCATGAGCATTGGAAAAACAGATGATCCATTAAATGTTGTCGACTGGAACAAGGCACCCGGTAAGGTTTTCAATGAAAACCCTGACGATAACGTTTTTTGTGCGGCACATGCAACTTTTACTGTTTCACCAGGTAACGTGGGTTTTCATTTTGTCTCTAGACTTTAAGGGTGTAAAGTAATCAGATTTTGTTCCCTGTAGATCAAAGTGAAATTTGGATGATGTACCACGCAACAGACTCTCCGCATCCGGATGCTATCAAGACCGCTCGCATTGAAAAGATAACTTGGGACAGGGAAACTAGTGAGCCTGTTTTCCCAGAACCCCACGGCTTATACCACCAACAGCTAATTCCAAGTCAAAAATAACTTTGTAAAAATCGACAATTTTACACTGTGATCGGCTTTGAGTTAAATATATTCACCTTATCAAAACAGCAGCTTTAAGTTATCATGCCAGCAACTATTATAAAAAATTGTTGTAGGTTTGAATCTGGTGAGAAAGAAAACATGAAATCTGATGTAGCATGAAATTTGGAATCCTTACGACTTACAAAATGGTAGTTTTAGTGTGAGCTATTTAATGTGTAACGCTCAAGTATATGTCCATTGCCGTGTTATATGACTTTCGCATCCACTTTCATGGAACCACCGTTAATACTTATTGTACCATAATTAGAAGTCACAATTAAATTCCTTTTACCAAAGCTGTATGCAGAGTATCAAAATTTTTTCGTGTTTAGATGTGAACCTGTGGACATTAAATTCCACTCCACTTTTACCACCATCAATTTTCACTGAACAGGTTTCACAATTGACTCACTAGCCAGTCTGAACTTTCCATGCTCCAACATGCTAGTGGTCCGCACCAAAGTGGATAAAAATTCCACTATCCACCTGTCCAATGTCTATTGATACACTATCACGCTAAATTCTAGATAGGCAGGTAATTTTTCACACACCTTAAATAATCATTAAAGGCAATCCTCTAATTAATCATGCCTCATCCTTTCCGTGTCAAAATATTTAATTCATCATTGGTCCCTTTAATGATTTTTTGAGGATAACCAATTATTTCAGTGCTCCAAAAGACGTATTAAAAGCATGTAAGGTATGACCTCGTTACAATTAATTATAGTTTATGGAATTCCTTGAACCACTGATTGCTAAGGAACACAGGCTGACCATTACGCCAGGTTTTTAAGATTAAAATTACAGAAGTAACAAAAACACAAATTACACAAAAGGACACATGCAACCTAAGGCAAAAATTTTGACCTCCCAATTATTTTTGATATCTGATAGAGCTTTAAAAGCTCTACAATTTTGCAATTTAAAGTATGTCCTTATCTCCTAAACATTGCTGAGAAATGAAAGGTGTTTTTGTAATTTCGCTCCCATAAGGCCCCATAGTAAACATACTTTTTTCAAACTCATGGCACCCATCGCGCCGCCCTACTTTTTGATTTCCATTTTTGAAAGCATTTTTAAAAAGAACTTTAAATGGGAAGTTTTTCCGAAGTTATGGAGTGGTCTTCTTGCAAACGTCGAAAGTTGTGTAAGGTCAAACTTGAAAGGTGTTTTTTCTCGAACAACCTTACTTAAAAATCGTTATAGCTTCCACTAGACACACCCTCCGATTTACAATGTTAATACCAATATTAAACAGAGTAAATTTCTTAAATTCTACTAGCCAAAAAAGCGTCAGGACAAAATGTCTGTAGTTGCAAAGTTATGAAGCTTTAAGCCTTGAAGGCTGTTTCGAGAACCCTCAAAAACATCCTTTTTCAGGCAAATCGTTGAACTCCCTGGGCCCATCTTTGATTGTGTCGATGTTAATAGCAATTTTAAAGCGCTATGTTCAGGAGATAAAACTGAGAAAAAACTGGAGTGGTATCATTTTCCCAAAACAATGACTTATCAAACAGAAGATGCTAAAGTATCTCATCTATTCACTAGGAAATAAACATGTATTTTTACAAATCTGAGTCGTCGTAAGTTTAGCAATTTTTGAGGAAAGATACCACTCCAGTTTTTTCTCAGTTTTATCTCCTGAACAAGCGCTTTCAAAATTGCTATTAACATCGAAAATCAAAGTGGGCCCGGGGGTACAAACGTTGGCCTGAAAAAGGGCTGTTTTTTGAGGGGTTCTCGAACAGCCCCTCCAAGGTTATAAGCTCATAACTTTTGCAACTACAGACATTTTGTCCTGATTTTTTTGACAGTAGAATCATACAGAAATTACTCTTTTAAATATTGGTTTAACATTGAAAATCGGAGGTGGTAGTGGAAGCATAAACGATTTAAAAGAAAGTTGTTCCGAAAAAACACCTCCAAGTTTGACCTACCACAACTTCGACGTTGCAAGAAGACCACTCCAGTAACTTCTGAAAAACATCCTCATTTAAAGCTCTTTATTAAAATGCTATCAAAATTGGAAATCAAAAGTGGGCGCGATGGTTAGCCATGAGTTTGAAAAAAGTATGTTTACTATGGGCCTTATGGGAGCGAAAATTACAAACGACCTTCAATATCTCAGCAATGTTAGAGATAAGGACATACTTTATAAATGCAAAATGTAGAGCTATTAAAGCTCTATCAGAATCAACTCTCTTAACTGGAAGGTCAAAATTATTGCCTTAGGTTGCATAGGTCCTTTTGTTTTGTGCTAGAACCCCTGACAGCGTCTTCCTCGTAAAATAATCCGGAAATGGATGTTGTTACGTTGGTAAATCTGGATAACACGATCACTTTTTTTTATTTTTTTAAATTTTTTTGAATAAGTTTTTTGCACAAAAATATGTCAATGACCAATATGATCAGCAGCATTGACTCAGAAGATCAAACAAGATATAGTGAAAGTTCTTGTTCCATAGAATCGACAATTGTGGTAGCAAAGTTTCGTTTTTCAAAGAAGAATTAAAAAAAGACTGGAGTAATAAGAAACATAGTCGAATCAGTGTCCATTCATAAAAATAGTGAAGTGAACAAATTATTATTGTGCGGACGAATAACAAAAAATACAAATCAAAACGTTTCTTATAGCATACTGTGCTGATGCTATAACCAAAGTTTTCTGTAAATGTTTTTGAACTGATCCTGAAAGTTTTATTTTGCTATGGCAGTAAGGATAGCATACTTCATGACACAGTTATAAATTTGCCAGCAAAGCATCCTGCTAAATAGTTTGAAAATGAAAGCCTTTGAGAAGAATAAAATATATAATATGTAACCGTAACGTTTTTGTAATAAATTGACAAAAATAATACTTTATCCTCCAAAAAATCATTAAGAAGGGCCAATGATGATGTAAATATTTGGACACGAACAGGTATGAGGCATTGATCAGCAAAAGTTTTTCTGTCTCTCTCTAGGCACTACATAAGCCCAAATTTTTGTTAAAAGTATAGTTTAAACTTTTACTTGCAAATTGTTAGTAAAAATTAGCAATAAGAGACTGATTTCAGTTTTTAATAAAAAACTTTTTATCGCCTGTATACACTTGCCTATGGATCGTAAAGGCATGTGGAACATCAGTCATCGGGCCTGGCCTTTACAAACTATTGTGCATGTACTGGCTAGGCGTAGCCAAAGGTAATTATTGCCAGTATTTATCAGTTCATTCATTTGAACTAATTGCTAGAGGATCAGTAAGCTGCTGAGAACCATTTATTTTGCCAGCATGACGAGGACAAGACCGGATTGTGGTGCCTGTGGTCAGCTGATTACTCAAGGTCAACATCAACTAAAATGTATCACTTGTGGACTGATTTCTCATCGAACGTGTCAGACGAAAATACATCCTAGTCGGATATCACAGGTCAAGTTTTCATGGAGGTGTGTCAACTGTAGTCAAGAAGGAGCTGCTCAAGAAGATGTGACGACGTTTGACGAACCTTTACTTCTGAATAGTGATTTCTTTGACCAAAGCTTGAACACATCGGGTGGTACTGACACAGATAAGTACAAAAGTAGATTGCCAAAAGGGCTCAAAGTAGCTCATATAAATATAAATGGGGTCAAGGGTAAATTTCATGAAGTTTATGATTTCCTGGTGAATGAAAAAAATGTATTATTGTTCAGTGTTACAGAAAGCAAGTTACATCATAGTAGAGACAAAACTCAAGAGTTTGATGTGCCAAATTATCATCTATTACGGTTTGATAGACATGGTAAGGAGGGAGGAGGAACTCTAGTTTATGTTCATTCGTCCAGTGAGTTTTATGAGGTTGATATTCCATTTAGTGCACCTGATTTAGTAGAATGTAGTGTTATATGTGTTAGAAAAATAGGTTTCAGAAGTCTATTTGTTTGTACGCTTTATGTCCCACCATACAAAGTCACTGATGAGTTTTTCGATTATTTTAGAAGCTTATGTAATTTTTTAAATAATCAAAATGGCAAAATTCTAGTGATGGGGGATTTTAATGTTAACTTATTATTGTATAGTGTTGAAAGACGGAAACTTTGTACAATTGTTAATGAATTTAATCTATGTCAAATGGTTGTTGGTGCAACCAGAACAGCTAGTACAAAAACAGGAAATGTGAGTGAAAACTACGTCAACATTACTTGATCACATGTACGTAGATTCAAATGAAGAGTTACTAGTGGTACGTTAGCATTGGGCGGATCAGATCATTTAATGACGTATGTGCTTATAAAAAGGTAAAAGTAGTTTGTAAACCAGAAGTTTGCAATATAAGAAGTTATAATAAGCTAAACTGTGAGTTGTTTAAATCTGATATAGCTAATACGAATTGGTCTTTTCTTTGTAAAGATGATTTTCATGAAAACAACGTATACACATTTGAAAAACAGATAAATGCACTTCTTGACAAGCAAATTCCATTAAAAAGAAAGTTATATCTGGTAAATCTAAGCCATGGATTTCGAGTGCGCTCCTGCGAAGATCAAGCAGAGAAATAGGTTAATGAAGAAATAAGTCAGAATGATCATAATTCGGATGATTTTCTGAATATAAAAGATTGCGTAATGAAGTAACTTTTGAGAGCAGGTTAGCTAGGAAAGCATATTATAATACAAAATTTAGCAAAATGAAGGACTCCACACAAATTTGGGATCTTTTTGATCAATTGACTAATTTTAGAAGTAAAAAAAGTCCGGAAATTTCCAAGCTAGTCAGTCAGAAGGGTGAGGTTGTCAGTGATAAAGATGAAATAGCCAAGCTGATAGCAGGTGAATATATAATAGCTGATTCAATTAGTGATGTAAATGAGTTGAATGAACGATTTGTACAATATGAAAAAGATTATGTTTTTGAAGATGATTTTGCGAAGCGTAGAGAAACTGAAATATTCCCTGTTGAAATTGCCAATGCAATAGGAAAAGTTAAGAAATGCAGACCAGATGAGAATTCAGTATCAAAACGCGTGTATAAGCAGTTTGAAGAATATCTAAATCCTGTACTGTTATTATTGTTTATGGGTATTTTACGAACATTAGTAGTTCCTGTTGCTATGAAAACAGTTGACTGTTATCCTTTGTATAAGGGTAAGGGGAAAAATGACACAAGCGTCGTCATATTAGGGCTATTTTCAATTTAAATTGTATCACAAAGATTTTTGAACGATTTTTGTATGATAGACTTTATCCCACTGTGCAAAATATCTAGATGAAGCCCAACATGGCTTTTAGAATAGGAAGATCTTGTGAGACCGCGGTCTCCATGTTTACCCAACATGTTTATAATTATATTGATAAACCAAATGGTAAATGTCTTGCGGTCTACATTGACTATCGTAAAGCGTTCGATTCAGTTAAACGAACGCTGTTTATAATTAAACTGATGGTATTTTTTCCATGTTCCTCCTTACATTATAAAGATTTTAATGAGTTACTTTACTGGTCGAAAGTTTCGTAATCATTAATGGTAAGCATACTTCTGACTACTTTGAAATAAACAATGGTGTAGTTCCTGGGTCTGCATTGGGCCCGTTAACTTTTACTTTGTTTATCAATGATATTGGCACAGCCATTGACCTGCCGTATTTATTATATGCTGATGATCTGGTAGTGTATATTGGTTGTACTGATGTAGAAGAAGGAATACAAAAAATGCAGAATTGTCTTGCAAAGTTGGAAAAGTGGTGTGATGCTAACTGTTTAACTATAAATGTAGATAAAACAAAGGCCATGTGGTTTTACAAATCTCATGATTCAGTGTCAAAAGAGTTATGTACCAAAAACCCAACTAACCTTAAAATCTATGGGAATGTAATAGATAAGGTCATATCATTTAAATATTTGGGTGTAATGCTAGATGGTGGCCTCACTATGAAAAATCATTTTCATCATGTAGAAAATAAGATGAACTCAGCCATTAGTAGAATGTATTCTCTGAGAAGAATGATTCCAGATAGTACAGTAAAAGTATTCATGTCTTCTTTTGTTATGTCAATTTTAGATTATGCTATTGTTATTTGGTGTGTGCAGACTGATGCTGAGATTTCCAGATTGCAGAAGAAAATAAGTCGTTTTATAGCGCATTATTATTTTGTGTCGTTTAAAAAATCAAAGCGAAAGAATGCATTATTGGATGTATCAGAATATTATGATAAGCTAAATTTGTTAACCATCTCAGAAAGAAGGCGCATGATGTTATGCAAGTTCGCCTATAAGTTTCGTAAAGTTAGTATTTTTAAAGACTGGTTTGTATTGTCGGCTAGAGCAACTGTTGAACGTCCTAAATTGGTGAGTGTACAACATGAGTCTAAGTTGTTTGAAAATTCTGTAAAGTGGAATGTAATTCACGAATGGAATAGTTTACTTAGTGATAGAAAAGTAGTTATAAAACAAAAAGATGAAACGTTCTGTATTGATGATGTAGTCAAAGATTACTTACTGCGTCTGAGATCAAAACCATTTGTAATTTGTTGTTAGATTTTATTATGACTGATCTTTGTTTACGATAGGCTTGTTATTTTGAAAACCCTAAAAATTTGTGGAATAATTTAAATATGTGATGTGATATCATATATTATGTCTTGTAGTTGGAAATCAGCTATGCTGTCACTTATTAAGACATAAATAAAGCAATATCAATATCA
>JAIQCH010000238.1:0-12634 GCA_029691765.1 Entomobrya proxima
TGATTTGGGCTACTGCATCAACCTCTGTTAAATATTGAAGGGGATAATCCTTTAAGGCAGAGATATTTAAGATAGTTGAATTACATTATGCTGCCGAGTATGCATATGATATTTTTCAACTAGATATTTTTATACCGTTTTAAACCAAAGCATGCAGCAGTTTCGTACTGGAGCATTCTGATTTAATAAGCGTTTATGTTTTGTTCCATAATATTATATTTTCTTTCCATGATTGCCCTAAATTGCATAACGTTTTAACTGCCGCTAAATCTTTCAAAAATTCAAACTTAATCTCAATGGATGATGTATGCTGATTTTAACGGGCAACAACTACTTATACTAGCAATACTATGTTCTGTTTCTGTATTAGAAAACGTATTAGCTTTAAAATTGACTCTCAATCACAGGAAAAAATTTGATGCATAAACGTAGCCTTTCATACAACAGCTTTGAAACAAATAACTTCTGCTATATCAACCAATTATAAATTCGTGGGAACTTGTCAATAATGCCTGTCAACTCTTACAATAGGTACACACCCAAATGAGGCAAGTGGAACATCCACATTTGAGTCGCAAGAGTTGATTAGAATTTACACTGCAGATGGGTCGTCAGGTACTATTAGAAACCTTTTACTACAACTTTTACCACTACATAATGAGATGTACTGTAACAAATTTGGTGTTTTATAGTCCCAATTACGATTGGATCATTATCAAGGAGGGACGATCTAAGCAAAATTGCAGACAGTAATATAGGGACCCCTGAGGAGTCTATGGGTACTAATCATAGCAACAAAGGTAATTTAAACGTTTGGAAGTACTTCTTAAATATCTTCCATTTGCTCTGATTTTTACCTGAAAACTGTAGTAGTTAACCCAAAGTAAGGTTTTAAATGTTCCACACATTATTCAACTCATCACATAAAACTAAACATACAAAATACCTACGATCTATAATTCTAATAAACACCTAAGGTCAATAAGTGCCGCTCGCATATTAATAAATTTTATATCGTTTCAAACATATTTTAGGGCCTGGATTCCGACTTTTAAGTTCTTTTTTTATACATATACATTTTAAAATTGCGTGTTACTTAAGCTGTTTGTGATTTAACGGGGAAACCCGAGACGTTGGAAATAGTAGGCCGCATTGCACTTTTGATTGAGTCTAGTATAACACATGATATCAGGCATGGTGGTACCAGCGAATTTTTATTAAAACCCACTACCCAGGGTAAAATGGGTTTTATGGGCACCGGGCTAAATTGGGGTTAAATGGGTTTTTTAAAAACCTTTATATGCATTTAAATAGGCCCATAGAAATTGCCGCCATATACTTAACATGGAAAACTGATAAAAACCCCTTTTTACCCCAAAAAAAACCACAAAAAACATTGCTAAGTGGGCATGGGTAAAAACGGGTACAATGGGTAAACCCACCCCAGTAATAAAGCCCACCATCATGCCTGCATGATATAAACATGATATGAACATGATTTTAAGCTGATATGAACACTATTGTAAAATATTCAAAAATTTACGCAGAACTAAGCACCAGTACAGCTAAGACTATTGTTCTAAACAAACACAGCTATTGTTCTTTAAAAAAAACTCTCATTTTTGGATTCGAATCATATGGACGTTAAGCATCGATATCATTAAGTTCCTGCAACCCTAGCTAGTAAACAAAAGCATAAAATTAATGGTTTTGCGTTTAGCGTAATTTTATTTAAATTAAGAAATATTTCAGTCGACACTCGACACATTCGTTTGACTTGTATTATGCAATCCTTATATTAATACCATAATCACTCAAAATTGTTACAAATACACCGACTAAACTATATAAAACGCCAAAAACTGAAAATGTGAAATATTTTCGTAATTCTGATTTTTGATTTCGAGAACCGCAATCTCTTAAGAGGTTTCTCCAAAATGTAAGGCAGTGCACTTATGGGCACCTACTGACACTTGCCTCCATTGTTCTGGACTCTATTTTGCTGGTTTGGAACCTATTAAAAACAAAGTGTACGGATAGACAGACAGACGGGCAAACGGATAACGATATCTTAAATAGCCCTTCTGCAGAAGCAGCGAGCTAATAAGTTTTGAACATGTAAAAGAAGACTCTGAACTACGGTTATTGAGCTCTAAACTCCTTCCTGCATTAATGCTTTTTAATATGATTCGCACAGTAGGCTGTGCAACTATACCTCAAAAACATTTTATGTACATTAAATTATTGTAAATAGTAAATGCTACATTGGTTTGTCTTTTAAAGCCTAGAAACGAGCACGATCAATTATAAACAAAAATACAATAAACAAAATAATATATTACAGAGGTAGCTACAATTTAAGATTAATATAAGCTAAAACAGAAAAAATTGTCAGTCAAGGATCAGACAGCAATTTTGCTGTCCTCGACAGCATTTTTGCTGTCCACCAAAGACAGCAATTTTGCTGTCCCGGACAGCATTTTTGCTGTCAAGATAGCAATAATGCTGTCTTAGACAGCAAATTTGCTGTCTAAAAATTAAATTAAATTTTAAAAAACCAAAAAAATTAAGTCTACGCGCGGAATTGAAAGTCTACACGAAATAAAAATCTTTATATACATCTTTACAGCAAAACAAAATTTTCCAGTTTGGCAAACTTAATTTCCAATTTGGCTTTTTCGAAATAATGGAATTTTAACTTAAGAAATTGAAAAATGCCAATAACTGGCCTGCGAAACGTCACAAAAATCTGATTATTTTTTCCATTGTAAAGTATATTAAGTTAAATATGATAACACTGTGAAAATAATTTTTCAAAAATATAGTGACTTTTTTGTTAATTAAAACAAAAACGACAGCAATTTTGCTGCCCTGGACAGCAAAAATGCTGTCGAGGACAGCAAATATGTTGCCATTGGACAGCAAAATTGCTATCTTTTTTGTTTTGCTGTTGAGAAAGTTCGAAATGAACCGTTATTTTTTGTGTATCGAAGTTAAAAGTATTTATAATTTTGCAATTGATCATTTATCACTTTCTATGTATGAACAATTTATTTTAAATCTTATGTCCAAAGACAGCAATTTTGCTGTCCTGGACAGCATTTTTGCTTTCCAGGGCAGCAAAATTGCTGTCGCTCCAAAAGACAGCAAAAATGATGTCCAGGACAGCAAAATTGCTGTCTTTGGACAGCAGAATTGCTGTCTTTGGTGGACAGCAAAAATGCTGTCGAGGACAGCAAAATTGCTGTCTGATCCTTGACTGATTGTACTACATATAAACATATTTTTGTAGGTTATAATATCAAACCGGAGACAGATGTGTCTAAAAATGTCCAAAGAGGAACAGAAAAACATATAAAATTACCAGGAAGCATCACCCAATCGTTACTCGTGAGTACAGAAGATGCAATTTCCGCAACCAGTTCTATAAAGGAACTTAGGGAAACTCTAGCAACGAACGGCAGTGAAGCAGGGGACTTGCAAAATGTAATCGACGATTTCATGGAAACATTTGATACACCAGAGGATCCTCCCATTGAAATGGCAACCGTGTTTTCAGAATTAAAAAAGCAAGAGGATGCGGATTATCCCGACACCATAGGAACACTTCAAAATCAGTCAAACAAGATTCCAACAGAAGGTAGACTACTTCATTACTAAATAGTAATTACTATTTCAATTTTTGAATTGCTTTGAAAAGCAAATTTATTCTTCAAGGTGGTAGTTGAAATATGCATTTATATATAAGCATTCCAATCAGCAGTGGTGAAAACCACTGAACTCTCGCAATGAAATTAGATTTTTTGATATTTTGTTGTACAAACCAAAACGCATTTGATTAGTGGATACATCCGCAGAATGGAGGCACTGCGATTACTAAGTTGTATATCTATGTGAGTGTAAAGATAAGCAAACAAAAAAATTCCTGAAACAATTCCATCATCAAATCATTACAGAAATAAATACTAAAATTGTTGCTCTTTCTCTTACAAGATTGAAATTCTAGATTTCAGTTCGTGAGCACGGTGTTAGATTACAAGTTTCTAACTAGCTTGTGATAGGGTTTTAGTGACTCTGATGTAGCTCTATCTACTCGTTCGTCTAATGACTCTGTGACGCCCTAAACTGTGATTTGACCTGACAAAAATATACTTTAAATTATCTTAAAATAACGGACAGTTAACTTTCTCTTTAACAAAATAGTTAACTTTTATTTAGAAACCAAAATGATAAAAGTTACAATATTGATTTTCACTCTAAAATTGACAAGTGACGATGATTGAACGAATGACCGACTGAGCTGAATGAGCTGCACTGAACTGATGACTGCTGCAATGATAAGGTGCATTTAACGCTGCTAGGCGCAGCCATAACAATTTAAAAATTACCCGAGTATTTCAACGCTTACAATCTGAAACCTTGGTGCTGAATGCACTTCTGACTCGGAACACACGGATCAATACCTAAGAATTCATGTTTTATATTTACAGAATTTATCATGTTACTGTTCATGACTTATGTTATATAACTGCTTGTTATATTCATTAAAATTTTGTTGAAGGACCAAATTCCTTAAGGGAATTATTCTTCGTCACGAACTGAAGATGATGATGATGCGATGAGCATTGCTTTTGTATGATTTTGTTGTTTTTGCAATCAAATGAATTGAATGTAAAATAAGTCAAATTGAAGACAACTGGGGTGATTTAAAATAGTTTAAGAAACCAATTTATTTCTGATGGCAGGTTAACTTATTTTTCTGCTTCAGACAAGTCAAAAAGAAGGCAAGTCGGTACAAGGGAGAGAGAGTACAAAAATGGCGTGTGTAGCTTACACGAAATCAGTCAGCGTAGTGGGCCCAGAGGCATGCATTTCAATACACCTTTTACTCATTTTTGACTGATGCAATGTACTCTGGAAGTTTTATACATTACAAGCTTGTTCATGGAACATGGTAGAACAAACGAAAAGGTTCTAGAGAAATCTAGAGTGTCAGCACTTGTACTTGTGAACAAGAAATGAATCGGGTACTGAACTTTACAAGAATTGGATTCAAATATGCTGACTTATACCATTTAAATGAATCCAAATACACTTTACCGAACATTTAAAAAACTGGTGCCCTAAAACTGAAAAGATCAATTCCTTGGTATGATAAATTTTCCATAGCACCCATGCTTTCAACTTTATACTATATTTTTCTAACAGACATGGCTAATTCCGTGGATTGCTAAATTTAAGATCATTGGGTTGGGTTTAAATTGGAAATCCCGCCATTTAAGGGTAATTAACGGATTTTAGCAAACATTCGCGGGTTTTAATGGTTTTTATTCATTATACATGCACGTGTGATTTGGGGACACTGTACACCCAATTACTTTTCAAGCTTCGCGAAAAGTAGGAATTCTACTATTTATCAATATTGGATTTTTTTTCCAAGGACACCGGTAACAATTAATATCTGCACCACCAATTCCACTGCTCCTTTCCAGAACTGTAATTGTTTGTAGTCGTACTACCAATATGTTTTGAAATTTGAGAAAAGTCATTTTCGATGTATTTGCTTGATATGAAATTTGGCAAAAGCTGCATTCTTCCAGCAATGACGAATTCATGACAGTCACCTATGAGTAGGCTTGCTTTTAAATCAATTTAAGTTGTTTTTGATTGGTTTTTGCAAACTGTTGGCAGTAGATGTTAACTGCATTTGCCTCGGTTGTTTAAGCATTCAGCGTAATGAATCTTCTAATAATATTCCATAATAATAATAATAATTATATTGCACTGAATATTATTCCAATATTCAAGATTTGTAATAAAAAGTCTCATATATCCTACACAACTGTTGTGGTTGGATTTTGTGGTCAACACGTTTTTTAAAATCTGTTATGTTTTAGGCAATGCATGGTGTTTATGACAATGTCGACTTTTATTTAACCTATTTTTAAAGAATGATTGTTTTTGATTCATTCTCTGTGCTCCTTAGTCATAGTACTTGTATTAAAAAGATTCATGGAATGCTTTTCAAATTGCGAGCTATTGTATTTGGTATTAAACGTTCATCCAAGTTTCTTGCCAAAAATGTCATCAGAAGATTAAATTTTAGGTATATTTGATATTGATATTTAAATTTTCTAAAAAATATATATATTAATACAAAACCAATACAAATTAGCAAAAAAAAGCTCTTTAAAAACTTTGGCTGTCTTGGATAAAACTTAATTTCACTTATTCATTTTTTGCAAATAGGCTCCGGAAGTGGGTGGGACAGGTGGGTCATTGTCCCACCCTAGAAAAATAAAGTTGGGACAAATGTATCTTTGTCCCACCCTTGAATTTGCAAAAAAAAACTACAAATAGTCTGCCAAATCACCGATTTTTTTGGTTTCCAAAGCCAATCAACACGTAATTTTTCATAAATTCGATGAACAGTTTTACAAACCTAAAAAATCAGGGATTTTTTGCCAAAATCACGATCGAATTGTACTCTTATTGTCATATTTGCACACAAAACGAAGAATTAATCGTGCTTCTATGAAATGTAAGTACAAAAACCAGTTATACAATACGATTGTACGGTAACTACTTTGTTTAAAATTCAAATTTCCCAAATCGGATATCATTTCAAAGGGATTTCCAGACATATTTTTGAAACTTTCCGGTAAAAACAGTTATAATATTTGAAATTCAATTTTGAAAAACCGTAAATTGATCTAATCGAAGTTAGAAATTTAAACGCAAGCGATAAAATTTTGAGCAAACACACTAATATTTTATGAGAAATCGAATTGAGTGGTATTTTACTTCATATTTAAAAAAACATAGCAAAAAAGTTATAAGGCTAAAAACGAATTCTTTATTTCCCAAATTTGATTTCGAAAAGGGTGCCCTCCCCCTTGAAGATCCCCCAAATAGCTTTGAAATTTGTCCCACCCTGGGAAAATCTCGCTCCGGAGCTTCTGAAAACCGGTAAATAAGATCATTGACTACCTAACAACAAAGTTTAGGATAACGTATACATGCTAATACTTTTTTTTGCTGCTTGCTTTGGGTCAAGATTTTTTCTCGGAATTCCATTTTTTAGCTTCCTCTTGATTGACAGCACTAATTAGATTACAGGAAAGTGGCAAAGACCGCCAGAGATATGAAAGCTCAACGATAGATAGTCAGAAACTTTACACACAGATACACGTGCTTGACAAAAACAATACTAGCTTCATTATGCTCAACTACAAAATGGAAAGGAGGTAAAATGAAGCAAAACAAGCCTTTTGACTAGGTTGGCCATTTCCAAGAAGAGTCAAACACATTGTAGATTAATAGACTTGAAAAAATTACTCAGTCTATTGGAGTACTTAAAAAACTGTTGCATGTACCAGTTAGGGCCACGCGGACACGCTTAATAAGTTTTGTTTGTTAATCAAGAACCAGAAGACGCGAAACATGAGCTTTGATTGAACAATGAACAAACAATCGACGAATCCCACAAAACCAAAACCACTGATGATGTGCAAATAGACGACAAAGCAAAACGCATTGCAGAAGAATTATACGTGTTCTCTGAGCCCCTAAACAAATACGTCAAGTACTGTCCCAATAGTTTAGACATGAGTCCAAACAGATCGGAGAAAATCCAAAAAGAAAGTCAGCTACTATTCTATTTCTTAGCGTTTTGTAAATGGTACTTAAACTATAAGTAAAGAACCATTGTCAAACAAACTCTAAAATAGCTGTGTTGTGGCTGCTTCTGTAAACACGTGCGTATAATATGGGGCGCAAATAAAGGGTTCCTCCAAATGACTGCACCCAAATTCGCTACTGACTTTTGAAGGCTGGATAAGCAGTTGATGGGTAGGTCGTATAACTTACTTGTAGAGCAAGCTTTTGTCTACATAAAACGCACATAAACGTACTGCAAAACAATGTTGTGGTATATTTGGAAAAAAATGCCCCTGAATCCCTGAAAACCCTGAATCAAAATGGCATTTTTCCTGTTTTCAAAAGTCTACTATACATCTAAATTTGCACAGCTTTTATACAAAGGAACAGTTTACTAAATCTAAACCCTCTAAAGAATCCTCAAAATCTATGCATCAAAACGACATACTGATTACACGAATTGACAAACCATAACAGAAGTTATGTGGATTAAAAAAATTGTTACATTTTGAAGATTTCAGTTACAAGCATTTTTTTCAATGTGTTGCAAGTGCACCAAAGTGTGTGTATTCTTGTTCAACTATGGAACATGCAGATCGTATGCATGAATACCTGTTTGAACGCCCAAAAAATGTGCGATTATACGTGGTATCAAGTTGACGTTTAACATAAAATAATTGTGAAGTGGAAGTGATTTAGCTTTAACGTAGCACGACAAGTGTATCAAAAAAGTTCAAGCTGCTAATGGTACAGCTATTATGTAATTCATATTCAGTTCTTAATGATTTTTGATGACCAGAATTCGGCTTTGCATTTACTACCAAATACTTGTATATTTACTCTAACTCAAAGAATTTATCAAAGATTTTCAAAAAAAAAATTGTCAAATTTTTGGTGTGGGAATTTTCTTGCTCGTAACAAACTTTATTGTGATATCAATTGTATCGCTTGTTTTCATGATATATTTGTCAAAATACACACATGTATTCAGAAAAACATGGAGAATCAGAAAATATAACCCAGAGGTCCATATGAATAGTCGCCCACTGAGTATCGTAGCAAAAAGTTTGGGTGCAGTCATTAGGAGAAACCCTTTATAACACATTAAGCACAAGCACCAAAAACTAAGTAGATTGGTGCGTCTTGTTTGAAATTGGAAAACATTTAATGTACTTTGAAATTAATTTGCTTGTGGCAATTTTGTGATGAACCTGTTATTCCGTTTAGAAAGCATTTAGCTTACATTGACGATAATGACACAAGAATAATGCAAGGTGTTCGAATCAAGGGTGCGAATTTAAGATAATTTAACAGACCCATGCTCTCAAGTATTAATCGATATTTAGGCTTTTCTAGACATGCAACGAATTGAATTAAAATTTAATTAGAACAAACCTTTCCAGATATCTTTCTCGCATGGAGCCAAGTATGAAATAAAACACACAGTGTGTTACAGTAGAGATGTAAAGGCAAGTTGAGACGAATCATGCAGAATTAAAAGTAATATACATGCATTAGCAGTGAGTTTTGCGTGTGGATACATTTATTCAATTGCTGACTAGGTATTTACAGGCAAAACGTGGTTTAATGAAATTTCCCTCGGAACGCACTTGTAGAAATTTTGGAATTTCTTCCAGGAAAAACAGTTTTCCGACTGAAATGGATTTAATAAAAATGTGGGACTTTTTCATTTCTGAAAGTTATGGTACTTAAGCCATGAATTAAAATCAATGAAGCCGGCAGGTCACCATGCATAACCTGTTGTATATAAACATACTACTTATCAATACTATAATAAAACTCAATTGATATTTGAATTCATGATAGAATTTTCAGCTTTCTTTCAAAACAAAAAACGTTTGATAGGAAACATTCAGGCCATCATTACTGGTGCTAACTCCTTATGCATTTTCGATTATCTGAACTACGTTTTTGTGTTGGAATGTAGCGAAACAGGACGAATGCTATATGTAACATATTATCAAAATGTTGGTAAATTACTTCGTATCTATAATGCGTATGCCCGTTAAATAATTTAAAATTAAATCTCGTCGCTGTTGTATTTATAAAAATAGGAATTTTGTTACTTTTGCTATTTGTTTGAAATCATTTCAATGCAAAACAAAAATCGTTTGTTGAGAAACACTCTGGTAATCATTACTGGTGTTAAGTAGTGTTGTATTTTAAATTATCTGAACCACCCTCCGTTGCTTCCAGAAACAGAAACCGGAAATTACACATAACTACATTGAATCCTTATGATGAAAACATGATTAACTTTTTTAAATGAACATTTTGTGTTTCAGACTGCTCGCAGGGATATGCAGAAATTGGAAATCATAAACCGGCAGACCAAATCGTGTCAAAGAATGGAACGATCAGTGCAGGGGTGTCTAAAAAACGAAAATATATAAAGTCGTCTGTTCCAGGAATGGAAGCAACGTCAAATGATAATATTAAACGTCAAAAGTTGCAAAGTTCCCAAGGTAATACCTAGTTGAGTTTTTAAGTTTTCTTTTGAGCAAATTTGCGTTTTAATTTTGAATTTAGTCATCACAAAAAGAATACAGTTGATTACATATACAACTTTCCTTGTATGTGGCTTGGTTTCCGCGTTGCTTAAATGATTATTCTCTTTGCTCTTACCAAGAATGATATTTCTAATGGTGACTAGTTTGAATATCGTACCAGACAGTAATATTGCAGGTACACAATTTTAATCACATTGGTAGCTAAGAACGAGCGGGAATTGTTGCGTTGAATAGTAAGGTTAGGTTTCCGTGTGATGCAGTTTAATTGTCAGGCGGGTGATTTTTGGTTTCGGTATACCCCTCATTCTCTACTTGCTTCTGCAGAGGAATTACTTAATATAATATAGAGTGTCGGTCTCTCCGTCTACTGTATTTTCTGCAACACGAAAATAATTTTTAAATCAGCAATTCTAAACCTGGAAATAAATTCTAAATTAAGAAGATATCAATTGTTACATTTAATTATTAGGCGACCAAACCATCGAGCAGTTTAACTATTATAGGTTTACTCTGGATATTTATTCGTGCACTAGTTTTACTACTACACTGCTACTGTATCTCTTAAGCCATCGTTAGAAATTAAACTCTGTTAACAACAATGTCTATATATGAATTTAGAAATATGACAAAAATTTATATAGAATAACTTTAAAATATATAGCTTTTAGCCAAAATCTCTTTGTTTCTAAATTGACTGGCGTCGGTTTAAGTCGTCAGCAAGTCTTTTTATGGGTACAATAGCATTTGATATTCGTTTTGGTTGTTTATAGCAAATTTCATGGCAACCTTGCGTTGTTCCAACCTACCTCCACGTCGTTGGAAGCGGACACCAAAAAAACTGTTTAGGCATTTCGGCAAGCGTATTTTTTCCTCATGGGTTAACCTATATACGAATTATCGGAGCGGACATCGGTCCCAACAAAACACCGAAACAAATACCAAAACAACAAAAGGAATTACTCAAAAAAACACCTTGGGTAAGCAATATTTGCTGCACAATAAACATACATACAAGTAGGACCATGAGCATGTTTTTGACGTTGCGCACTAGCAAAGTAACGGTGATTGTATGTTATCACGGTTTAGCCTTAGATTCACGTTGGAAAAATAGTGATACAAATGTGCTACATTTGCACGTAAATTTAAGAAACCTACACTTGAGTGCAGAGTCCAATGCAGAGTCCAGACCTAACTGCACCTACCTTTCCAGCACACGCTTATAATACAGTACTTGATAAACTCTAGTTGATAAAAAGTCATTAATATTATTTCAAATGTAAATAAATTTAAAAATCAGGAATATATATCGCAGGCTTTACCTATAAATAATTAAATAATATTAATAATAAACTGACATTATTGAATTGCAATGAATTATGTGTGAGAAAATAACAGTAGCTTGGATGTAGAATGGACCAAAAATAATGTGCCGCTTGTAATTAGTCATATGTAAAAATGTTTTACTGTTATGACTATTAGAGTTGGCTTGTTGACATAAACTTGAAAGTGCAAACTGTACACAAGCCTGTAGCATATGCTTGCTTAATTGGGTTGGTCGTCAGTCAATTTTGAACAAGAATGCTGTTAACACTGGCGTTTTCTGGAATAGATTCATAGAATCAGAACTTGAAGTTCAGACTGAATGGCCAACTATGCAAAAACCTTCTAATCGCTTTTGTACTTGCACTGTACAAATATCGTTACTAAAATAATGTATGTGTTACAATTTTTTAATAACGACGATGATGACAATGACGAAGATTTGTACATGACTTTTATTATTGTGACATCGTTTTAATTCAGTGGCTATTTAATGCGTTGCAGAGAGGATTGGTGGTAATCAAGGTATGATTGAACCCTTAGACGAGCCCAACGAAGGTAATTACCTGCTATACTCCATTGTTTTTACCGCATAATGCAGTAATTAGAAATCCAGAAGGATTCCACCTTTTCCCAAATGCAATACTTGGAACAGTTTTCCAGTACCCGCTTTCCTAACTCCTGTTTTTTAATTCAGTATATTTTTCCTGGCAGAAACATTATTTCTGTAATCATTCATAATGTAGATGCATGAATGATTAATTTAAGGTTCTTTCATTCATAATCAGCTTGATTAAATTAGTAATTGAATCCATAATCATCATGATTGTGTCATGTGTTGGACTAACAATAAGTTTACTCTTTGTAAATGTTTTGTAACTGTTGTCTACCATCCGCCTTGTCTAAACCTAACTGAAATTTATCGATCGTTAGTATAGTTTAAGAACACTCCTATGCGTTGCACTATTTAAACATATTTGTAAACTCTGTAATAATAGCCAGATTTGGACGAAATTGATTGTAGCGCGTAAAAACAACTTCAACAATACTCCATTAACGCTTAAGTACTCATGTGATAATTCAATTGGAATAATTTTATTGCTTTAGACGAAAAAAGATGTCTC